>JAABOM020000075.1:1518919-1546244 GCA_011800125.2 Solanum clarkiae | reverse complement strand
CGATTTTGTTTAAAATGATGTCTTTTAATAAAGGGCAAAAACTTCAAATAACATTATTAAGGACCTTCACACTTTTAATATTGTATAGATTAATATTTTTTTATTGTAAAATAAGTAGTTTTTTAACCAAGTAATTACTAAAAAGCTACATCTTAAAAAAGGTATTGATGAAAGGTAATTATATAAGTTAGCAAGCATATATTTTACTTTTTAGGAAGAAGTAATTTTCACCATTATTTTGGAAAGGAGGGCGTATACTATTTCCAGATGATTTTATGTTATGGACTAATATTGACGAGTATAATTTAGTTTTGATTTTTTTAAAAAAGAAATTCACAAAAGTTTGTAATTGTTATTTTTTGGGTTTGCACTTAAAAATTCACTTATGTATAATAAGTTGTAAATTATACATTAAATATAAACAAGTTCGATGCAATAAATTCAATTGACGATAATAAAAAAAATTAATTTCTGACATAACTTATTAGATATCACTCATTATCCCAACTCAACACACCATCACGGATATGGTGATCATGAGTATAATTTTACACTATCGTCTTGTTGAAAATAGTAATTAGCCGGGTCCATACTATACGATGAGCATTAATCAACTCATTAGTTTGTCCTTTTCTAAAATCCTAGCTATAATGTATAAACCCACTATTATAGGTGTTGAAAGTTATCTGTTTTTCCCAATAATGTATATCTGTTATTTGCTTCATGAAAATTCCCAATAATCAAAATGACATAAAGTGTGACTGTTGCAAATCTACTTATGCTTTGAAGAAATCCATAAGTCTCGTGATTAATATTTACCAATCAAATACGACAAATTGTTTAATAGAAAGTATCATATTTCTTGATTTATTTTTCAGGCTAATGACTATAATAATATTTCAGTCATCCAATCCTTATTTTCTAAAGCCTATTTGTCGAGTAGGGAAATATCTTGTTTCCTTCCGAGTTATGTTCAAAAATATCTTCATAAGAAATGATGTTGATATTTTGTCCCTAATAAGAAATGTCCTTCAAAAATATCCCCCATAATAGGTGTAGTTTAATTCAACTTACAATAAAAAAGAATATTTTTATAAGTTTTTTCATATGAATTATAGATTATGATGAAATAATTAGGACTCTTTCACACTTTATTAGATATTTTATGTTTGAGTTTAGCATATAAAAAAAAATATTCCGATCATATAACGATGAAATTTGAATTCGTCAAACATTAGAATAGTGATCAAAAGACATGTCTGACATATTATAGGAATATAAATAAGGAAGGAGCGTCCGCAATGTGATGGGGAGGGGCAAACAATCTTGTCGTTACTTGAATCATTGCTTTCTTATGTCAGCATATATATAATTCAAAAAAGTAGGACACTTCTAAATTGTCATCAACCTTACACCTATGGACCCTATTTCCACCGTCATGAATAAATGAAACTCTTTCGTGATTAATTAAAAATGTTGAATTTGAATCTCAAGAATGAAAAATTAAAGAAATTAAGAAGGCTTTTCTTTTAATCAACCTTATTGCACAATACAGTTTGAAGTAATCGAGTTTTAAAATGAATGTGGTGAAAAAAAAGGACAAAGAAGGCCTGATTTCTCTTTAGACAAGTGGATCATCTTGCTTATATAGATTGTGGTATATTTCGCAAGTCAGATTGTAAAAATATTATGTAATTAGGTAAATATCTGATGCATATAATGACAAAGTTAGAATTTTTAATGAGTGTTAAATAAATATATATATATATATGACGTCAAGTAACTTTTGCAATGATAAAACACATGACGTCAAGTAACTTTTGCATTCCCTTGACCAACATACATGCAAAACATTTTACTTGTGTCAAGAGGTATCAATACTTGCATAAAGATTTATCAAATCAAATTTTTACCTATATATATAATGTGATTTTCCGATAAAGGGGTGCCGCTCAACAGTCGAGACCCCTCTGCCAAGGATTGCTCCGCCCCTGGATGTGTGCGTATTTATAATACATCAATATAGTTTAAAATAATTAATTATAATTTATAGTTATAATTAAATTTTGTTGTTGTTTTCTCTCTTCTTTCTTTCTCTTTCCCTCTCTCCCTCTCCTCTCTCCTCTCTCTGTCATATCTTCCTTGCATCTCTCCTCTTATTGCCCCTCCTCTCTCTTGTCTCTTTCTGCCTCTTCTCTCACTCAATACAAATCCAAATTATAATAATCAATTCAATAAATATAAATATTAATAGTCATTTATACAAGTATAATTGATAACAAATAATTATACAAATATAAATAATAAGTATCAATTCTCTTCAGAGATACAAAAAATAAATATACGTGTATTTGCTGATACAACATTGATGCAAATAATAATCAATTCTACAAAATATGATATTTATACAAATTATAACATACAGTCAATTATATAAATACAAATGCTGAAGAACTTGATACAACATTAATACTGTTAGTTGTAGAATTATATGATATTTGAAAATATTTTATTGTAGAATTATCTCTCTTTTGGATTTTGAATGCTTAAATCATTCGTCCCTTTTCCTCTCTCCCATATTGAAATTTTCGTACATGAGTTTGTTATCTGCTTTCGGTATATGGTTAAGCTATATCAATCTGAGATCTCTTTCCAGTTTGCTCATATGCTCTACTGTCTAGATTGAGAGATGTATAAAGATATTAGTTTAACTTGAACAATACATTTATTTAAAACAAGTAGTATGGAGGATTAAGGTGTTATCTTCTTGGTTATACAATATGACTTGGGAAAAATTATTTGTTGTGGACTTGGAAGCTTTCGTTTTTATGATTTTGAAGAAATAGAATCTATTCTATTTCACTATTTGGTTCCTTATGTTTTTGTGTATGTTATTATGATTTTGAAGAAATAGAATCTATTCTAATCCTTATCATTTGTTTTTGTGCATGAATCTCCATTGGGACATTGCATTTCGTTGGGATAAAACCTCAAAATCCCCATTGAGTCATCCCCTTCATTTGGGAAAGCAGCTGTGTTACAGATTTTTGGAGCCAAAATAGCTCTGTATACACTGGTATACAATGTCGATATATGTCAGCTATATGGGCCACTACCCCAAACTCCCCCCTTTTCTTTTGAAACAGTTTTGATTGCTTCCGAACAAATATATCATAAGTATAGTAGGTTTACAGATCTTTTTGAGAAGCAAAAAAGGAAATTATATACATCTGATATACACAGCAGTGATACATAGGTGAAATGGGCGTAACCCCAAATTCAGCAGAAAAAATGGGCTAAGAAAGCCCAGATAACCTTTATGCTCATTAGATTAGGATAGGTGGAGAATTTGGGCCTTACTAAGCCCAAAAATTTCAATTTACTTCATATGTATTGGTTATTTGTGTTTATGTGATATTTGACCTCTAACTTTAACTTTTTTTTTGTGTGTGTGTTTATTTTAACTTAGTTAAATCTCTAGTGACAAACTCTTTTTATGTTTATTCCTTCTTTAAAAGATTTTATGCTTTGGTGCTTAGTTAGTTAGTTTTCTCCATAAATTTTCCCTTTTAAAAATATTCCAAGTATCTTTCTTAAAAGCTTGAAAATTTCTTTTTTACTTAATCATTTTTTATAGGATTTATTTACTTGAGATTTTGGAAGTTTAAATTACATTTTATTTTCCAAGTCATTTTTTTAAAATTTAGAAATTTTGATTGAATTTTTTTCACTTGAATTTTTTTTTGAGTTGTTAGTTTTAAATTAGTTTTTGAAAGTTAGTGAAATGAGTTTTAATTACCGGATAATCGCATGTTAGTGGCTATTCTGAGCATTAATATAAGTTCTCAAAATGGACATTTGAACCTTACTCATTTTCTCTAATCTTTTAGGATTTTTTTGTGTTAAATCTTAAAAATTAAGCTTTCTTATTTTTTTAAAAAACTAAGTGGTGACTCTCTCATTTTTTGAAAAATTATTTTTTCTTTAAATTAATTAAATTTTAAACTGATTTTTCCTACAATATTTTTTTCATTTAACAAAAATGACATCTCTGTTGGAAATTTAATTAGGTTCTAACCATTAGATTTGACTTGTTTGACTAACTATTCGATCAAGAATGTAATAATTAATAATTTTTATTTTCTTTATCTGCGCTTTATTTGCTTTCGAATATTAAACCATCATTATATGCATAGTATTTTTTGTCACTTGACACCTTTTACATTTTAACTAAAATAATGATTATACAGGTCGCAACCATTGAATCCAAATTTCCATCAGGGTACCCTGACGAAGTGAGTTGACCTCAAGAGGTCAACAATCATTAATTTCCTCAGCCTAGCTGCCCAGGTTGTCCGCCTAGGTTATCGGTCCACTTTCAAAATTAAATCCACTCTAAGTTTACCTAGAGTAGAGCGAAACCAAAATCCTATAGGAGCATTTGCCTAGGCCGACTCAATACCCGAGGGGTATTGGACCTATTAGATGACCAATTTGAGTCCAAAGTGACTTCCAACCTAAATGGACGATCATCTTTATGTGTTTATATTTGAAGGATGTATATGTTGTTTGACAAATAATTATTCCTTGTGGTAGGGAGTTTATTTTAAAAGTTTAGTTTAGTCAAAGATAGATCTTTACGAGCTATTATTTCATCAAAGAACATTTGGAGATGCCAAGAAGTCTAAGAAGAAGAGATCTTTTATGAAGGCTTAGCTTATGGATGTACCCCTGCGTGAGACTGATTTTTGTATCTTTTTTCTCTTATTACGTATCCCCCTTCAGTTTATTTATAAAGTTTGTATAAGATATTTTTGGGACAATGGAATGTTTCAAATTGCGTAAAAAATCCTTCAAATCGTTAGGTCTATCCTTGACATAAAAGAATCACATATATATTTAGAACGCACAATAACTATTTATACGCAATAACAAAAGCAAAAATAAACTTGTAATACACTAGAGAACAACATATGGAGCTATTTTGAATGCTTAAAAAAAGGAAACTTACATAAATATATTATATTAAGAAAATATTTATCAACTATAAGAATAATAAATTTTTTTGTTGAACATTTATAATATAGTTCTAATACATATTATAGAGAACTATTTATAAAGCATATATAATACAATTTTGATCGAAGTATAATATATTTATCGCATACTTTTTATACAAATCGTTAATTTCTTACCAAATAAATATAATATATTTTTTGACACTTGTAATACATTTATATCACATGCATAATTCATTTTTAATACAAGTGCAGATTTATCATAATATTAATATGTATTGCTATAAGTAATACTACCTCCATTTCATATTATGATAATTGTTAGGAAATTTTTGATGTTTCAAAATAAATAAATTGTTCATTTTTCAAGGGATGTGTTAGAATTTTTTCTAATTTTACCCTTCAATAATTAAGTTTCTAAGATTGAATTTTGTATGAGAAATAAATGATACATTAAATGAGTGTGTGAAGTTTGAAAAAGGTAAAAATAGAAGAAACATGATTAAATTTTATCTTTATTTCTTTTTCTTAATATGTGTAAAATGACCCAACAATTCACAAAACGGAGATAGTAATAAATAAAAAATATCATTAAAATCAATAATCTTTTTAAAAGAGTAATCACCCAAATAATTTTTCCTCTAAAAATAGAAAGGAAGCATACTATAAATACATATGCAACTCAAATCAGGCCTCTCCCGATATAATAGTTGTTCAGGGAAATGTAGATACAACAAAAGGTTACCACAAAAATAGAGGCACACTTTACATTCTTATTATCATGTCTTACTTATCCAATTTGCAACTCCTTATGCTTGTAAATAATTGAGAAATCCTAACTACTTAATCTAAATAACACAAAATATGTATGTAATACAACATATGAACAAGTAGTCCCACTCTCTCGACCAGGGACGAAGCCAGATAGAACTAAAAGTGAAATTATACTATTTATAAATAATTTTTTTATATATAATAGATGTTAAAACTTCATTATTTTTGTCGTTTGTTTATTTTTTTATATTTTGAACTTTCTTAGTGAAAAATTATAACTCCGCTATTGATCCCAACTACTATGAGCAGCGCATTTGAGGAAGACCAATAAACAATTCAGTCTCCACCTCCCAACTCTGTGGACTTTGGCTACAATTTCCCCTCTCTTTCACTTGAGCTGGCGGTGTTGGTGGTGGTGCTGGTATGGATGTTGATATTGGTGTTGGTGTTGACGCTGGCGCTAGTAGCATTGGCCTAGGCCCGCACTGGGTTGAAAAATGATTTTTCAAAATGGTGAAAAAGATGAGACTGTAAATATAACTATTAGCATATAAATATATAGCAAAAAAAAAGATTGAATATCCCATAAGATATGGACATATGTTAAATATGATGATGCATCATGAATATTGATATGCATGTATATGAAATAAAAAAACTAAGCTTAAAGCACTATTGGAAAGATGTACAAAAAATTGATTAGGATGATTTAAAACTATTCCATTCATTTCATTTTTGTGAAGGATGATCTTATTTGAGTATGAAGTTTAAGAATACATGAAGTTAAACATACCTATAAGACTTTAATACTTGTGTATGTTTTAACATTTGTGTGCCAATAATAATTTTTCATAAATAGTTCAAACTAAATTAATTTTTAGATTTAGAAAGGAGATCATTATTTTCTAAAATAAATTAGAAAGGAAATAAGTCCACAATAAATTACTACTCTTCTCTTGTCTCATGTTAATTAAATTTGTGAGATAATGCACATATCAAGAAAAGGATAAGATTTGCACCATACTTTTCACTATTGCCTCTTGTGAAATCATAAATATAAATATGTAGTGTAATTTATCTCGTAAAAAATATAAAACTTCAATAAATGAAAGGACAAATGTGGAAAAAGTTTCAAACATTCTTTTTAAATTTTGAACAATTCATCTATTTTGAACATTAAAAATATCTCAAAAATTCAATTAATTTGAGACGAACGGAATAGTTAATTCAACAACAAATATTAGAGAGTTTACCTTTTCACGCAGACTTGCATTTTGTTGGAGCAATAGCCTCTCCTGAAGGCATGGATTGATTATACAAATTAGTATAATCCCTAATTAATTGCATAAAATTAATTACAACCTCCATCTATTTTTATTTGTCCACTGTACTAAAAACAGATATCCAACAATATTTATCTATTTTATAAAATCAAGAGATAATTTTACATTAGTTTCTAATTTATCCTTAACATTAATTATTGACATTTTTCTACTATATTTTTCAAGACATTATATTTATTATTTTCAAACGATGATTTAGTAAAATTACTCGTATCGTTTACTACTTCTTGATACCTATGCCAAATCAAATAGACAACTATTATTGAACGAAGAGATTAGTTATTAGTGATCATACCTTGGCTCTTAGGCGTTCTATTTCTTCTCTGAACAATTGATCCTAGAAATTAAAAAGTCAAAGGATTAGTGTCAAATATTGGAAAATGAAATCCAATTAGTATTGATGGTCTTACCTTTCTAGCCCTGATATTTTTTAGGCTCCGCTCCAGCTGGCTGTCAATCTCTTGTAGTTCATCCATTGAACATGACCCTAATCCTTTCCCCATCAGCTTCCTAACCAAATTAATTTTATCCTCTCAAAATTTAGATAAGAAATATCCAAAAATTAGTGTAATGATATTCCAACTACACTTTTATACTCCGTCTTCTTAACAGTGTTAAATTTTCAAAAAATGTTTATTAAATAGCAATATTTTAATAAACTAGATATTGTATTTATTGATTAGGTAATTTATTTTGGGAAAAAAAATAGAGAATTAATGAAGAATTGGATAACCGTTTGGAAACTTCAAGGATCTCTATCTTCTCCGCCATGTTGGCCGTCTCATGCTTCAAGTGCTGCACAAATGAAATTCATGATTATCTAAAACTCATTCATTTAATTTGTCTAGTTTTCAAAACAAAATAGATTGATCTTCTGGCAGCCTAATGGTCTTTCAAAAATTACTACTTGTAGGAATAAACGGGGTATATGTTGTTGGTTGGATTAATTGTGCTGACAAGTAGGATATGCAAATGATAAACTTATTAATTCACCGTTAGGGATTTTGTTAATTATATTAAAGATTTCTCAAATAATTTTGGCAACTATAACATCTTTCTCAAAGCCTAAAATGTGCTCTATAGAAATGGAGAGTGAAAGAGATTTGGAGCAATTTAATTTTTCATCCTTGGAGCTGAATAGCAATCGATGAGAGTATGGTTATGTTTTCTTCTTTGGTATGATGACTGGAGGAGAATGCTATTTGGTAACCAAAAATATATTTGATATCTTTATTACAGATGCTGATGATAATCATATTTTGTATCAACTTCCCGTAACATACATTTCAAAAGATCTTAAGACTTTTCTTCACTGATAATTACAAATAGTTTTGTTTTGTTTTGTAATAGAAAGTTTTGACAGTCCATCTTCATGGATTTTTGATGCGGATAGAATTTCCAAGATGCTGTTATTGAATAAAGTTTGATTATATATAATCTACAACTTCTTCTGTACTAACTGTTAATCTTATGGAGAAATCAAAGGCCACTTCAATTTTCTAAGATTGGAGTTTAAGAAGAAAAAATGAAGAGGAAGCAAGAAAACTTTCATGAAACCAAGGCAAAGAATGACGAAGGTGATCAAAAGAGTTCTCAAGAAAGAAGACGTCACAGTCGCGGAAGAGGAAGAAGAAACTGAAACAAAACTAGCAACGAAAAGAAAATCTAATAATTATTTAGAGGTTGTGCTCATAGACAAGCAACATAACTTTAGGTCACGGTATTTGGACAAAACAGACAGTCAAGAAGATTTTGAGCAATAATAACGTCTGCGTACATTCTACTCTCTCCAGATCTCACTTGTGGGATTCCACTAGGTATGTTGTTGTTGTTGATAATTCTCATACATTCCTTTTTTTTTTCCACACCTGAACTATTGGAAGTGTGGGAAACACATCTAAACTATCACTCATAACTTTGAGAAACACTCCTCAAGTAATAAGTGATGGTGTGTATATTACGCTCTTTTTTTAAAAAAGAAAAACATTGCCACGTCAAGAAATACACAACATTTGTAGCATTATATATAGCTCAAGTATCTTATATTGTTTTTGTGATAATTCTTGATGGACATAAAAGAAAATACTGACCTCCATGTGGTGCTGGAGTTGAGTGCTGTTGTCCACCATCGTTGTTTCTCTTGCACGTTCACGGTATCTCTCAATTATCTTCTGCATGCTGAATCATCCCAAATTATTATTGTAAAGTTTTCACCAAACCTAAAATTTGAAGACCTACATTGGTGCTTGGGTAGCAGTATATGAAGTTTTTTGTTAACAAAATTTGTCAACCTCCAAAATGACTATTGAAAGAAACTAGCACCTTCACAAACTAGTCAATTTCTTTTCTCATCTTTTAATTATAATTCTTTTGAATGCTCCCAGGTTCATAGTTCATTCAGAGAAGAGGCTTTGGAGATTAGAGTATGTAAAATTTTTAACACAAAAGTATGTTCAATTAGTAATTATACCAAGGGTATAGATACTTTAGGATTACCGTTCCAGACCTTCATCAAGTGAAATTTTGCTAAGTGTGGGTTCACGGGCAATTACATGGTCCGTCTAGTGTCACACGAACCGTATACACTTCCTTGAAGTGGTGACGTTCAATTTTTCAACTTGTTTCATTAATAGCGTTTTCGTAAATACGATTTATTCTGAAAGTCTTTTCGGACTTCCTATGCTACCTAAAGACTTCCGAATGACCTAAACTCTATTCCTAACATTTAAATTCATTCTTCATATTTGAAAACTCTCTCAAGCCTCTCTCAAAGAACTCTTGTGGATTGTAAACTTGGGAATCAAGGAAAGCTCATTCCTTCTTCAAATTTCTCTTGAAACTTCTTCATTTGTCAAGTTACGTGGGTTTTGATCTTTGGTTCCTTTCAACAAAGGAGACCCAAACTCTTTCTAAATAATTTTTATTGAATTTAACTTACTTTAAATATGGGTTTTCAATATTATGATTTTTTAAATTCATAGGCTATGTTCATTTAATGATTTTAAGTTGATTAAAGTCCTATTATGATGGTTTATATTGAAGTTATGAATGTGCATGTCCCCTTCAAAGCTTGATTTATGCATGGGTAGCCTATATAATGTTTTAACTATGAATTTTACTTATGTTTTTACTTGAATCTTATAATGTATTGTTGAATTAAGTTTGAATCTATATTACCCATGCTTTTCTTACATCATTCATGGCATTATACATTCATGAGAATCGAATTTTATGAAAATTATAAAGTGGATTAAGCCCAATTATGTTTATGCAAATAATTTTGATAAGATATTGATTATGACAAGAATGTGATCACATAAATATCTATTGTTATGGCTCTTTGAATATTTTGGGTGTTTGCACCATATTGTCATGTGCATGAGCTATTCCTATACATGAGTATCATGATTATAGATTATGGTTTGGCTTTCGAGCCTAAATGTGCATTGAAAGAATTTGAAATTATTATTGCCTCTTTTGAAAGCATGTATATGTATAAGTATTCTCGTGGGATGTTTTGACTTAGCACCGATGGATTGGGGGCGTAAGGACTATCCCCAAGAGTCCTTTCCCTCTCCTCAAACTATGTGCTAGCATAGGTATATGGTAGTCATTACCAAAAAGACTGGGTCGTAAGGAATGGTTACACATCTTGATATGATTTGACATAATAGGTTTTGATATGGAAATCCTTCCGAAAAGTGAGGTTGTAAGGAAGATGTCCATCATACGAAAAGATGTGATAGTAAGGTGTGGTGTACATTACCCTTGGCAAGTAAACTTCTTTTACCGATGGGAGGTCTACATCGGACTAATCCATGTAATATCTCACATAAGTTTGATTTTGTCGGTCATTGTCTATCTCCACTATATATGAGCATTATGCATATCATGTATCATCGATTTTATAGCATATTGTATACTATATCTCTTGCTAGAAATCTCTCTCTATATTATGTGCCCTTGTCATCTAACATTGAATGCATATTGGTAAGTCATATGCATTGCATCCCGCATATTTAGTACACTCAAACGTACTAACACATATTTTTGCCTACATGATCTCACCATGTAGGGACTGAGGAGTACATTCATCCACCGTACGACGTCTAGCTCGAATCTCAAGTTTTGCTTGTTGTAGTGAATCGTATCTTCCAAGGATAAACCACCATTCCTTTACCTGGGGTGCTTTACTTATTCTATTGACTTTGAGGGTGAGCTCGGGATATGTCTTGACCCTCGACCTATCTTATGACTAGAGGCATTGTTGGACATCTTGTAAACTCCTTTTCGATTATATGCTAAGTGTTGCGTTGAAGGGTTATGCTTATGTCTTTGGCTACCTATTGATTATGGTTATACGACTTGGTTACGAGCTTTGTGATATGATTATTTGTATGAAGTGAAAGATTCTAAGTCCCGAATTGTCCTCATAAAGTGAGTCATACTTACCCGCCCTTTAAAATTTATGTGCAACGTGCTTTGTCAACATGTTTCTCCCATTTCCTATGATATCCCCATAGCGTGAGTCCTACTCTTCCGTCTCTTAGAATTATGTGTTTACTATTCGAATATGCTTCCAAACCGATGATGTGAATATGGATACTATGAGGCTTGTTTTGAGACTTTCGTGTTCTCATCTGCCATGTCACTACTAGGCCCTAGGTCCCAGTCGTGACAGTTAAAAAGGTGCATTTTGACCTTAAAATGCACTTTAGAATCCGTTAAAAAGAATGGTCCCTAAATCAGAAGTACATTTTTCTTTCTCCATCCATCTTAGAAAAAAAAAAGATGTAATGGAGAAAGGAGAAATGCAATTTCTAATGATTACATTGTTTATCTCCAAGAACATGATTTTGATATGAAACTGAAAGCTGATCATGTAACTATTAATCAAGCAAAATCATGTTGAAACTCTACCAAACAGATCAAAGCCACAAAGATGAGATAAAATCTATGAAAGACAATGACATTTGGGATCTTATCGAGTTGCCACAAGAATCAAAATCGATTGAGAGTAAATAGATTTTTAAATTCAAACGCCGTTTAAAAGATAGCATGAAGATATAAAGCACGTCTAATCGTTAAAGGATATACGCTCAAAAGAAAAAATGGACTAGCACTACGATAAATATGATGGATCAGGTGAACAATGTCCAGAACCTTTTTTAAAATATCTAGCAGAATGTAAAATTATACCTCAATAGACTATGCTAGAAACTCCATATTAAAATAATATATTCGAGAGACGAAATCATACTCTAAAGAATATGGTAACAAGTATGATTAGTTGTTCTTCTTGGCATGAATCGTTTTGGAGAGAACCATTAAAATCTGCAGTTTATATTTTAAAATCTGCAGATTATAGTTTAAAAATAGAGTTCCAAACAAAGAAATAACTTAAACCTGATACTATTAGTGAATTGGTAAGAAGCTTTGTATTAGGTAATTACATGTCTAGGGAAGTTCAATCGAAGCAAAGTCTATCCTTTCAATTTGTGATAAATTTACAGTCCATTATTATTAAAGAGCACTAAAATTCCACCTAATCTACTATCTAACAAGCTAAAAATATTCATGAGTCTGGGCGAGCATGGTATGATATATACCAAATTACTATATTATATCAAAATTTTGACATCATGATTTAGATATTATGATATTTGCTATTTATATAGTATACATTTTAAATTTTTTTGATTTTTGATGTTTAAAAATAACATATAGACATACCAAATACTATACAGAAGTATGTAGTAACATACATATATATATTATTAAAAGATTAACAAATATGCAACCTATTATTAGTATAAGCTGAATGTTTTAGAAGTTGAAACCTTGACTACTCTATTTTGATGTAAGTATATTCTAAATATAATTAACAAAAGAAATTATTTGTACTTACTTTTGAATATATATTTCTACATGTGTAATGTGTTATATGATATTGAGACCTTTTTTTATATTATTAAAGTCATAATACTATATTATACGAGTATATATATTAGTAAAAGTTAAACAACTATGATTACCAACGTATCAAAATCGAACTTCAAAATATCAAACCATACTAAATTAAATTGGTATGATAATGATAGATAGTTTTAAAAATCAACTACCAAAATTACCGTACTGAGATTTTAACTACTGTACCATACTATATCATCTTCACCCCTATTCATATAATACCCCATAAGTTGAAAAATTGAATCATGAAAGAAAATGTAGAGATTCTGATTTCTAATGTAGGGACCACGAACCCAATCTACAAGTTGTAGTCTATTCTACGAGCCGTAGATAGGGCCTTATGGATGACCCATACACTTAGCAAAAATTGGATGATTTTTTGTATGATAAGGGTAATTCGCAGTTACTATCCTTTAGGTGCATATAGGGTGAAAACCCACCTTCTATGCAATAGCTCACAAACCACATACAAAAGGTAACCCATACTAGGCAAAGGCGGTACGATGAGCTCAATCCAAAAGGTAAATTCCTTGCTTTTGTTGGCAAGAGGTTTCAAACTTGAAACCTCTAACATGAAAGTCTTAACTCCAAACCACTGGACCATCCCCAAGGGTTTGAAAAATTAGGTGATTTATGAAGGGCTTGTACAAGTTGTAGTTTGTTATACAACTTATAAATGAGTCCATAGTTGAGAATTAGAAGGTGAAGAAAAATTGGCTTCAAAGAGATGAAACTCATTACGGATCGTGGATATGTTGATAGGCCATAAAGAGTGTTCATAAATGGGTCCTGAAAAGGGGGGAGGGTTGAAAATTTGACTAAGTATCAAGGTAATATACGACATGCGTTTACGAGTCGTCATTGATAATACAAATCATAGTCCATGGCTCGTAAATGAGATAATGATAGTAAAATTTTATAAGTGTTGGCTAGTTTCACGAGGACTTTTTACGAGTCATAGATTGACCTCGTGAAATTAAGGTTCAATTTTAGTAGCTAAAATTTTGGGAACATAGATTCTATGAGGGGTTATTATGGCTTGTCAAATGAACCATGAGTTGTAGAAAATGATTTGTAGGTCAACTACAAAGATCTTATTTCCTCGCCTGATTTTCACAAAAGGGTCCCACAAGTTGTGCATGGGTTTACGACCAGTAAACCCCTGCTCGTGGTTCACTTTGACCAATTTTTTTATGACAAAAAAAATCCACAGCTGCTACCCTTTGGGTGCACAGGGTAAACTTCCTGTTTTTATGCAATAGTTCACAAACTACAAAGAAAAGGCAACCCGCACTAGGAAAACCCGAAGAGACAAGCTCGACCCAAAAAGCAAACACCTTGCTTTCGCTTGCATGAGGTTTTGAACTTGAGACTCCAACACGGAAGTCTCAAGCCAAACTACCGGTCTACCCCTAAGGTTCACTTGGCCAGTTTTAATGAAGGGTATTTTTTGTATTTTCTACCGTCCTAACTCCTAAACTATGTCATTTCGACCCTATAATTGCCTTATAACTTCTCGAGGCCTTCTAATTCCATATCATTCTCACCTAAAACTGCTAGTATTCAAATTCTCTCAAGTATCTTTCTCCTCAAGCTTCATTAAAGAAATCAAGCAAGGATTTCAAGGTTTACCATTCAAATTTTAATTTTTCTTCAAGTACTTCATCTAAGATATGTGGGTATTCATCCATGGATCTCTTTTAACCATGGAGTCTAACAAATTCCTCTCATTTTCATTCAAACTCAAGTATGAATGTTATGAGTTTTTATGATCTCTATTCCAAATTGCATGAATTATATTTTATACTATGATTATGTACCTAATTATACATAAATTGCTATAAATTGCATGATTCCTACGATTTTCAAGTGAATTCTATTACATGCTACCTAGGATTTATGTAATTACTTATGAGTTCTCTTAATTTTAATTCAACTATTATTATTTCACATGATCATGCATATTTTCAATCTATTTAGGGAATTATGGGGAATACAATACTCTACTTTCTCTCCATATTGATTTCTCTCTTGTAGTAGTTAGTTTCACATGATCATGCATATTTTCAATCTAATTACATGATTTCAAGTCAATTATATGAGAATCCATGCTTTTACTCTAATTTCACTTACAAGTCATAATTATGAAATGTCAAGTGTCCAAGTATAGGGTGACGTAAGGCTCTATTTAAGCTAAGATTTGTAATGATGGAATGCCTATCCCCACGTTAATGAATTATATAAAAATGAGCTATTCCACGAATAAGATTTTATGAATTAGATTGGTTGATATGAAATTGTCTTTGTTACATGACAAGCTTATGAATATGAATTATGAAAAGTTTTATGAAATCATGATAAATATGACTTTTATGACAAGTATTTCGTGAGATTTTGACCTAGCATCGAATGAGACTTGAGATGAAAACTTGATCCAAAGGGTCCTTAGTAACAATTTCTAGTCTCATAACTACGTGTCACCATAAAATTATTGGCAATATGACCTAACTAGTGGATCCATATATAGTATATGTTGGTGACACTCGCTAAGTGGGGTAAAGTTCTACCTTAGCAAGTAGACTTCTATTTTACCGATGTAAGGGTAACAACAGAATTCCATGTTATAACTCGCATGATCTTATTATTGATTATGGTTATATCTCATATATGCATGATTCTCGATGACATTTCACATAACTATTTATGGCCCTTACTTCTAACAATACTCGTATGATTTACTTATGCTTTGACCTCTTATGTCTATGTATGTTCTCAATATCTTTCCTATCGTTCTATTTAAGTTGGTAAGTGCACAACATGATTTCCACTTCATTTCATTGCCTACATACTTAGTACATTCAAATGTACTAACGAGTAATCTTTGCCTATATTATGTGTAATGAAGGATCGGATACTCCATCTCATTCATGTGAGTAGTTGGTGATTTTGCTTGAAGATTGATGGTGAGTCCTCTTTCTTTGAAGGCCAGCTTAGACTATCTTACTTCTATTACTTTAGTTTGTATTGCAAACTTGAGACTATTTTATTTACTACTTCTGTTGAGGATGAATTAAGAACATGTTCATAGTCCCCACCTATGTTGCTTCACTTAGATGCATGTCAGATATTGTATAAAGTCTATGATGCTCTTCATGACCATTGATACTTTGTTCTTTGTTAAGTGATTAAGATTAGCTTATTTTTCTGCTTATTGTTGTATTGTATTGATGATTTCTTGCCTATTTATGCTTATGATACGCTAAGAGGCTTATTGGAATTTCTTCAAAAATTTTAGTCATCATGTCACATCAAGGGCCTAGTTTGAGTTGTGACAATTCATGAGCAACTAATGATTTGTTTCAACTTTATTTCAATCGAATACACAAATAAATGTCATGTATTAATAGCTAGGAAATAAATTCATATAATGCAATCTTCTCATGGGCCTTTTGAACTCTAGTTGCAATTGAGATCTATCGGAAGACACACATTCAACAACTTCAATCAAAGCAACAAGTACAAGCATGTTCAAATCAAACATATATATAAAATTCAGATGATAAGCACCTTTAGTTTCAATTTATTAGGTGTATGATTCTTCTATTGTATGGTAATACTCTCACAAGAACTATAAAAGAACATAACTAATCCGTGAAAGATCCTGGGTCACAATCTTTTGACTCAAGATAGTTGTATTTTTTTAAATGACTCGTTATTATTACTACAATATATTTGTTAGATAGAGTATTTTTATCAGTTATTATATTCAAAGAGTATTTTGAAAAAACTATTAGCAAGACCAATATGGATTTATTTTCTAGAAATTTTTTGTGGAATCATTTTTCTTGGGATTATTAGGCTCATTCAATAAGACTTAGTGACTCACATTCATAATGGAGCTGGAGTGCAGAGAAAAATATTTTTGAATTGTTTTTCATTGATTCAATGTGTTATTTAAATACAAAAGAATTATATGGTAAATAACTTCACAATATCAGTAAAACTAATTAATTTTATCAAGTAATTAAAGGTACATAATAAAAAAATCAGAAAATATATAATATTAATAAAATAATAAAATCAAGAATATATTATATAGATATGGAGAATATTCTATCCTAATTTAGCTTTTTTATGCCCCCACAAGTTAGAGGGTGGTAGAACGACTCCTAACTTGGAGATAGCCTATTGTGTTTATGCTTTGAATAAGGATTTCGTAAGTAGGTCAATTAGTTGGCCAGCTGAGTGAACGTGTATTGTGCGGAGTTGTTAACATTGAATTTGGTCCCTGACAAAATAAAAATTGATGGCTACGTGCTTTAGTTGATTGTGAAAAAACAAATTTTGGCATAAGTATGTGGTGTCAATATTGTCACAATAGATAGTTGGTATATTATAAAGACGCGAGTTATAAAGCTCTTTGAGAAGATTGGTAAGTCAATTTGTTTCAGCAATAGTGTAACAACAGTACGATACTCGATCGCAATAGTTCACAGTCCAACTGCTAATTGAAGTTCTTTATTTATTTGATGACCAACTGATTGATGTTGAACCAAGATAGATAACATGGGCAGATATAGAGGTACGATCATCATGGTGACCTGTCCACTCAGTATCAGTATAAATATGAAGGGCAATATAGGATTTATGGAGAAAAAAAGTCCATGATAGATAGTTAATTTGAGACACTGAAAGAGGTGCTAACTGCTTGCGGACCGATGCATAAATTGGGAGAGCTTATTAACTAAAAAGCTTATGTTAGATCTAGTAAATGCAAGATACTGCAGTTTGCCAATTGCACTTCAATATTATTTTACATCTGTAGGAAGAGAGTCATCATTCAATCGAAGTGAACTCATGATCGATAGAGGTATAGAGACACCCTGACAGTCTTGCATACAAAACTCCTGCAAAATATACATTATGTACTTGATTTGAAAAAGAAATAATCTAGCTGATTGTGGGGTGACTTTAATGCCTCGAAACAAATGTATGGCTAAGATTTTTGAGTGAGAAACGATTAGAGAGTGCACTCTTGATGTTGTTAATAATTTACAAATTATTACTTGTAATAATAATGTCATCCATGTATACAAGCAAGAAAATGATAGTTCCATGAGAATATAAATTGATTATAGAATGGTCAGAATGAATCTTGCAAAAATCAATACATATGAGAAAATATATGAGCTCAACGTACCAAGTGATGCCTGTTTGAGACCATATATGATATTTGTGATCAGGATTCTCAAAACCTTTTAGTTGTTTCACGAAAACTTTCTCAGTCAATGTACCTTGTAGAAAATATTGTTTATGTCTAACTGATGAAGTGGCTACTTATTTTGTGTGATAATGGCAGGTACTGTTCAAATGATTGTTGATTTGATAAATGAACTAAAAGTATCAACATCGTCGATTTCAGGCTGTTGAGTTGAACCTTTGACTACAAGGAAAACATTGTATTGTTCAACTGATCCATTAGGTTTTTGCTTAATGTGAAGATCCATTTGTTCTTCACAATACTTTGATGATCAGAAGAAGGAATAAGATTTCAGGTTTTATTGTTCAGGAGAATGTCAAATTCACTTTCCATAGCTTGTCTTCATTTTGGGTCTTTTTTAACGGTGACTTGTGGTATTTTGGATGTAAGGGTGGTCAGGGGATGGATACTTTGGATTGGACTTAGTGATTTTATGTTAGGAGTGGGTAGCAAGATATCATGATGGTGAAGGCTGGTTGGTATGAGAAGGCAGGCTAAGTTGTGTTGAGTACTATTATTGGGAAAGGGAATTAGAAGGGAAAATTGTGGACAATTCAACAGTAAAAAAAATTTATAGGGCAGAAAGTTACCTAATTTTGTTGGTTCGCTGGAAGCTCTAACGAAGGGCACACAACTATAGCTGATGCAATAAAATCATTTATATGACGAGTTAAGTTTAGATATTTGATTGAAAGTGGAATTTTTAAAGTAATAGAAAAATATATCCTATCTCGAAAATATTGGATCTATCATCCAGAGTAGTGACAATATCGACGATGATGTCACACATCGTATTGGGGTAGCATAGGCGAAATGGATGCTTGCCTCTAGAGTATTAATTGATTGTGTGATAAAAAGATATCATATAAATTTAAAGGTGAATTTTACAGAATGGTGGTTAGACCGTATTTACTATATGGGGTGGAGTACTGGCCAATGAAAAACTCACATATTCAGAAGATGGAGGTTGCAGAGATGAGAATATTGAGATGGAATATGTGGAATAACATGTGTCCAGTGATCTTCAAATTGCTAATGTGTTTACAAAATTCATGGCACCGCTCCGCCATCAATTTCTAGTAGGCAAACTGATGCTTCTTGATCTACCATTATCAATTTGAGAGGGGGCATGTTAGCATGATGGACAACTCACAAATTATGATTTAATGGTGAATGATTGTATACATTAATATTATAAATAAGTGTAATTGTAAAGATTTGTTATAATAATTATATAAATAAATATTATAATAGTGTAGCAGATTTGGTGGGACAATATTAGCAGATTTGAAGTGATTTAAATGACGATTTACAGGGATAGAGTAGTTGATCTTTAGAGAAAGAAAAATGAATCTTTAAAGATGTGTATTATGTATACTCTCTATATAATGGAATGACTCTCACTTTGAGAGGCATTCAACAAAAATTTTGACACACACAACCTTTTTTGATACTTTATCTTCATAATTTATTTTCTGCTCCTTGTGGGTATCTAGTTGTTATGGTTTGATGCTACCTGGAGATTTTGTTGCTTGGTACTTTAAGTCCAGCACATCCCTTATAATTGTCAGTAATTCAAAGTGAAGTCATGATCACATGTACTATCATCAAAAATTCAATCTAAATTTTCTCCACACTGCTACTCCTTATTAGCATGGCTTGGATCTTCAAACGTCACCAAACTAAGATCCTTCTCAGATAAAACACCAAAAAAAGATAGCTTACAATTAGTAATTGTGTCTATCTCCAAATTAATCACAGGAACCACCAAATCACTAATAACACCATTCTTTGCACCTAAAATAAAGTCCCGCAAGACCGTAGCTAAGGTGCAATTTAGTGTAACTGTAGTATCATCTTGAACACGAGTATCAACTGCTCAATCTTCATTATTTTCAACAGCTTCTACCACTATTTTCTATGACAATTGGGAACCTGCAGTCACCATCCTTTGGGTGTATACAAGATAAACCTCCGCTTCTATGCAATAACTTGTAAATCATATAGGAAAGTAACCCACACTAGACAATCCCAATGCGACGAACTTGACCCGGAAGACAAATTACTTTTGCTGGTAAGGAATTTTAAACTTAAGACCTCCAACATAGAAGTCCCAAGGCCAAACCGTTGGGCCACCCCCGAAGGGTTCTACCACTGTTATTTCATTATTATTTGCATCTGTAGCTCAAGTACAATCATCAATACTTCGATCTATATTTGCTAGTCCCCTCTTTTTATTTAAATTTTATCGTAGATCACATTGGAATTTGTCCCCATTAAATTGTTCCTCTCTAACCACTCCATCTTTGTGATTATTATCTTGATTCTTATTCGAAAAATCAGTCGCCACTTGTTTTCATCGTGACCTTGATGCTTACAATGGTTACAATATAACTATAAGTTATCGTAAATAAATTCCTGAAAAGCTTCTTGAATTTTACCGATCTGCTCGTTCAAATACTGGAGACATATCCTCTTAGGCAGCTTGTTCATAAGATCAAGCATCACCTTCACCCTAGTGGTGCTAGGCCTTGCCTTGCTTGTCGATAGCTATTGGCCTTCTAAATATAGATGCCATCGACAACTAGGATCTCGTGGCAAATAAATATGGTGATAATCGAGGCCACACCATAGATATTGAAGTTCCCCCTCTTCAATTTGAATCTCTTGTCCAAGGAAATACCCTCTCCATGAAAAGGCAAAAAACTTACGAATTTTGATAGAGCAATCATATAATCTTCATATTGATCTATACTTAGCAGAATATGTCTATGAGCATGTAAACCAACTAAACAATTTCTTTTGATACCCAAGATTAGGTAAAATTGTTCACAAATGTTCAACTTCTAGCTGTGTAGAACTTAATAATTACATCTTGATGTTATGCTTCTTCCTATGCAAAAACCTGTCATCCTGGCCTTGTAAATTGAATTGTAGGCTCCCCATGTACATGTTAAATTTGTTTCAACTGAATTTTTGTCAAATTCTGGGCAACTTGGTTTGTGGTTAATTGAGTAGCATAAAATATTTGTTAATAAGGATTTTCACATCTCTTCCTAATTAATAACCATTTCATAACAAGAAATCTTATTCTTTTCATAGATGAAAAAATGTGATTTTCTTCTTCATCTTTCATATGACAACTGCTTTGCCATCAAGATACTTTTCAAGCTGGTGGTTTTATGTTCCAGCATACTCAGAGCTATAGTAGCTAATGTCATTTGAATTTCAAAGTTCATTTATCGGATTTTCCACAAGTCCCCTTAGTTAAGTAGCCCTCGTACCAAATATTGTACATGTTGTGGGAGGATGATTCTCTCTAATTATTACTATTACTTCACTCAACTTGTTTCCATAAAATGAATGCAACTGCCTAAGTTACACGACTTGTTCCAGCAGATACATATATGTATTAATTTAATTGTAAACTTTTTCTTTCCCAAATACATGTACACAATCATACATGTAATATTACTTATAATTTTCTAATACATGGACCAAGTAAGTATGTACACGTCATGAATGTAATTCTTTTAATTACCAATATAATATTATATATCGAGAAGATGACTAAGCTTAATCAAACCTACATTATGTAAATATTTCAAAAGCAACAAACTGTAATTTTCATGTACGGATATCTTTTTCATCTTTCAAAAGAAGTTAGTACATGGGAGGAATCTAAGGGGTCGTTTGATGTGAGGAATAAATTATTTTAATAATCTAAAATAAAATGTAAGATTATTTTATTCATGTTTGGTTGAATGTGTAAGGTAATCTTTATTTCCAAAATTACAAATCCTATTTTTTATGAAGGCTTTTATATATGGCCAATATCTTTTGGACAATCTTATGATGTAAAAACTCTTTAATACACAAAATGGAACAAACAAGAATAATATCTTAATTTCATGAGATTTATTTTATTTCACCTTCTATAATATGTGATAAACGTGATCCCATCATTTTAATACAAAATGATGGAATAAACTAATCTCAGAATTACCTAATATCTCAAACTAAACATTGAAAAAAATTAATCCCCAAATTATAATTATGTTCATTTCACATAACAAATGACTCCTTTGATCTAGTTGAAGTAATCCTTATTTCATGTACTTGAGAGTTTGATTTGTAACTTTTTTCATTAGTAGGTTTGCAAAGACAACCAACCAGACATTTAATTAGTTGGATTTTAGTTACCAAAAAAATGAGGGTACGTACTGGATGAATTAATATATAGGAGGGTGACCTAACACCTAAAAAGATGCATATATAGCAGTAGCAATCAACACTATCTAGTACTATCATACTGCTCAAAATGATTTAAAGCAAATATAAGATGTACCTCCACACCCACTCCCGCTCCCAAGAAAAACATACTCTTATCAATATATGTAGAAGAAATGTATACTAAGATAACCCTTTGAGTTGCATAAAATAACACATCAAATTCAATTAGTATAATTGTAGAAATTAGTCAGTTGGTTGACTATTTGAACTTTACACTTTGTTGATGAGTGTTCATTCAAAATATGTTCATCTCATTTAATTTTTTTTCAACATGTCCCTTTATATGCGGGCTTGATTCTTTTATGGTTCAAGCACTCACATAGAAATTCTTTTGGTAATGGAGTTGGTTCAAACACATGATGCCATATTTAATTTCTTAGATCAAATAGTGACACACTTCACAATTGAGTCCAATTCCCACCCTCTAATCTCATTCCTCTCCCCAGTTCTATAAAAAGAAATATTACTTATATGTTAAAAGGATATATAACGCTACGTAAATTTAAATTCAAGTATTTCACTAAATCTCTCAGGAAATTATAGCCTTAATAAAAAATATTAACCATAAGGTCTTAACCCTAACTCATATTCCAAATATTAGTCCTAAAGGAGTAAAATTGTTCAAGCCTTATAAGAAATCCTTCATCTCGTTAGCACCAATATAATAAGACTGACTTTTTCATTTAACAACTAATTAAGTCATTTTTTCCCTATATGAATAATGATTATAGGTACACTAAATGAGATATGAGCAAATTTCTCAATAAATGAACAATAATCAAGATGTTGTGTATCCAACAAATATAGTGAGTTGTGCGTAAAACAACAATTGATGCAGACGAGGTCACGACTACACCAACTTTCAAAGTAAAACCACATCATCGTACTTGCAAAGTACATAGTATTAAGAATTATAAAAAGGTGCAACATTAAACAACAACAATAACATATCAGTAGAATTGCATAAATAAGGTCAGAGGAGGATAAAATGTACACAGACTATACCACTATCTCATAGAGACAGAAAAGTTATATTTGAAATACTCGTCTAAAAGAATCGAGCTCAGGTGCAACATTGAATGGGGTGAAATTAATTGATATGAAAAATAAAAGAATATATACTTACTTGGAGCTAGCAAATTCAAAAAGTGTTCCTTTGTGTGAGAAAATAATGAAAGCAATTTCAGCATCACAAAGAACTGATAACTCATAAGCTTTCTTCATAAGCCCATTCCTCCTTTTTGAAAATGTCACTTGCCTGCTCGTTGAATTCTCTATTCTTTTCATTTCTACTTTTCCTCTCACCATTTTTATTTACTGAAAAATAAAATTATTTTTAAATCAAACCCTAAATAGAATCAAATATTAAGTAGAGCAAAAAGTTTACCAATAAATTAAGGCAACTGGCAGAAAGAAGAAGTAGATATATCCAAAAGAAGATTTCAGCTGAATTAATTAATTTCAAGGGGAAAAAATGGATACTAGAAAACCCTAGCTATGTCTGAGAAACAAAATAAGAAAAGTGAAGTATATACTGTAATAGCTTCAAAAAAAATCAAACCAGAGAGGAAAAAAAGGGCATTCAGCTAGAAAATAATGGAGGAGTTTTTCCGGGAAAAAGAAAAGGACATAGAGAAGAAAATAATTAAGGAATTGGATTCCCAAATGAATAAACAGAATAAGCAAAAGACATTTCTTCATTTGTGGACCACAAAACCCCAAATATTAATTTCCAAATTTATATTCATCATACTTGTACTAATTTGTAATGTCTTATTACCCACTAATAAAAAAAAAGAAAGAGAGAAAGTGAGAAAGAGAGAGAGAGTAAACTTTATTTTAGCTTGTTTTGGTAATCTCATCATCTGAGAAAGCAACACCATATATAGATATTTTTTATATAAAAAAAGAGAGAGACCGCTTATTCAGGCCCAGAATTGGGGTTACAATTATTTTATTCCACAAAAATAGTTGTTAGACGCTTCAGAAATAAATTTATATTATCCTTTATATATAGTTTTTAAAATATCTCTTTCTCAATAACAGGAGTTTGAAGATGTCAGCAAAAAAAAAAAATGGTCTTATTTTAATTACATTAGTGTATAAATTTTTCAAAATTACGAGACCCCCTTTAAGCCTTTTAACTATAATCTTAGTTTTAAATTCATATTCTCTAATCATAATTTCATTATTTTGAATGTCGATAATATTCGTATGTATTTTGTAACTATTTTGAGTAAAAAAAATTAGAGATTAATGATTAAAAAAATTTAAATTATGAATATCTTAATGAACCTCTTCACATTAAATTTACGCCAAAAAAATAAGATGATCTTTCGTTACAAGATATATATTTTTTAATTTATTTGAAAGTAACAATTTAAAATTATGATCATTTGGAACTTATTAATGATATTTGTTGCATATTATGTTACACTTAATGAGATAATTTAATATTTATTATCAATATTATTTTAAAAAATAAATTTATAAATAAATATTAAATTTGTGCACGGGATTGGAGAAAATGACTAAAATGGTCCTAATGTATGAGTAATATTTTATTTTAGTCCTTAATATATTTCACTCGATTGAAATGGTCCTGAATGTATGACAAATGTATTCATTTTGATCCTTAATATATTTCACTTAATTGAATGGTCTTTCATGTATAACAAAAGGTGTTCATTTTTTTTATATTTTTGTCCTAAACCTAATCGCCCAAAAAAGTGAGAAATTTAGTTGTAAACCCCAGGACTTATATAATCCACCATTGTTGTGTTATTTATTAACTCCAATAAAAAATTTCATGAAATCTAACATCATTGTCTCTACTTTTATTTAACAAAAATTTACTAGTTTTTCTTGATTAAAACACAAATTTAAATATTAGTTCAGTGGAATAATATTTTAGGAACAAGAAAATAGTAAATTTTGTTGGAGAAAATGGTGTTAGATTTTATGGAATTCTTTCTTTGGAGCTAACAAAGAAGATAATGATAGCCAATTTTGTTAGTAATGCAGGGCCCATAGTTAAATATTATTGGTGTAATATACCATAAATACAATAAATTATAGTTGAAACTAAAATGACAAAATTGAATAAAAATTCAATTAGGCTGAGACGCGAATATCTCGTTTTCTTTAAGGAGATTCAAGCCCACTGCAGCGAAAAATCTTCTCCGGTCTAGCAGTATTCCTCTTGACTTTTCCGCTCCAAGATACAAAAGTCTTTCACAAAAGTGTAATTAAACAAACTCTGGACAAGAGTTGGGTTTCAAACTCCACAAGAAGAACACCTCCCTTCAACTAACAAGAACTTTTTTTTTGACAAACTTTTTGCACTCTATACTTTTTGCATTCTATATTTTTCTCATATGTTGTGCAGAGCCGGCTCAAGCAAATTAGAGATCTAATGCGAAAATTGAATGGAGGCCTTAAACTTCAAAAAAATAAATTAATATATTTTCGTACGATTTATTTTTCTATCTCTTTAAGATGCAAAATTATTTTAAAAAGAATTATAATTAATTTCATTCGGTAATTCTTTTCAATTGATTATATAATCATACTCCAGAGTCCATATGTGCCTAACTTATTACACTATTCTTCTTTTTTTTATATATGAAACAAAATAATTTCTACTGTAATACTTATTTAGTTTTTTTTTTCTTAAAAAAATCTATAACCTATTATTACTAATTAAAATAAAAATTGAGGCTCCTCAAATTTGGGGGCCTATGGCTTTTGCCTTTTTATAACACTGTTGAGCCACCCTTTATCAGTAACATATGGAGTTAATTTTACCATCAAAAGATGTGGTACAGCGGGTGGGGTTGTTCCTCCTTAACCAGAGGTCTCGCGTTCAAGCCCTGAGAATGAAAAAATCCTTACTAGAGAGTGCTTCTTCCCAAAAGAGGCCCTACGCAGCACGAATCTGAATATAATCGAACTCCAATATGAGTACCGAACATCGAATATAAAAACCAAAAAAAAAAAACATAAGGAGTTACTCACAACATGCAAATGGTCAAATGTAACATAAGGAGTAACTCACATAGAGTAACTCCAAATTGGAGTTAACAACAAACTGTCAAACTGCCAAATAATGGGCAATGGCTAATTATGCCCACTAAAGGCTAGTAACCACAAGGCATGAAACATTTTATAATATAAAAATGCACCGTATAACCAATAAATATTATATAATTTTCTTTTATAAATCTGTTAGGTTTAGAATAAAGGATCAAAATAAATATTATATTTTATTATATATTAAAAATTATTTCAATCAAAGAAAAATATTAAGAATTAAAATAAATACAGTTATCATATATTAATTGATTAAGTAAAATATATTAATGGGCAAAACAAAGCATTGTCACACATTAAAAATTATTTTGATCATTTTCTCCACGAAATTTTCATTACTAGTATTTTAATAAAAGATTCTCGTGCATCAAAACCTTAATTAGGAATAAGCTAAGATTGGGAAGTGACATGTGTAGGGCTCCACCCCAATTTAGTGTACCATGTTGTTTTGAAAACGATTGGCAGAAAAATGGCTAATGGTAGCAAGGCTTGTCACGTGGATCACTTCTTTGGTCAGCCTGTTTTTTTTTTGGGGGGGGGTGGGGGGTGGGGGGGTGGGGGGGGTGGGGGTGGTG
>JAABOM020000075.1:1508518-1518819 GCA_011800125.2 Solanum clarkiae | reverse complement strand
AAACTACTTAATACTACTTCAAGAACATGATCTCCCATTAGACCAGACAGAATGAACAGCCTTAGAGTTTCAAATAAAATCATAACCAAAGATTTGAATCATCTGACAAGGAAACACAGCTCAAAATTTCAATTGATAGACCCAACAATGATCTTTCTCTAGCTAGGAAGAGACTTTAAAGAAGAAGGGATAAAACAGGTTGTAAAACCATATATTCATCATATAATGACCTATGACAGCATACATTAACGCCTCATTTTTACTTTTTAGGACCAGTTACAAGATGTGATAAGTACGTACTTGCTAGTTTTTGACATAAACAACTATTAATGATTCACATAGACAAAATGATATCGCATGATGAAGCAATTACAACAAACGAGATCTACGTCTTGAATTAAAACCACAATTTTCACATTTATGAAAAGGGAATAGAAGCAAGAAAACTGGACAAAGCATCATGGGTTACTATTTTCTTACTAAAACTGGACAAAGAACAATTTCAAAATCTTCAGTACACCGAAAAATGACCAAATTAACACCAAGATTAATGGGGCACTTTATTAATAGCAAATTCAACCAAAAGAAGCTTAGAACATAATTGCAAACAATAACTTAAAATCTGATTAACTAAAATAAAAGTGACAAACAGACATCTCGAGATATTCATCACCCGGACGGAAGAAAGATGCAAGATGAGCTTAGCAATTTAAGATTACACCTTCAAATGAACAAGACATCAATGGAACAGAGAAGTAGCTAACAACATCTTAGGATCAGTGAAGAAATAAACAACAAAACACACTCAATACTAAGATATGTAGATAATTCTTTAAATGTAGATATGATGAGAAAGAGACTAAGATGCGATAGTAAACAACTATTTCTAGAAAATAACCAACAACATTTTTTTTTTTAGAAAATAACTGACTGACTAAGATCAAATTGCAGCAGTCCTTTTAAATCCAAATACTACTTAGTCTATCTATTTATGAACTTATTATGGTGCATATGCATACATTAGCACTTAACAAGATAAGGAATGTCCATTGCAGTGAAAAAATAGAAAACTCAATGACGCATACGAACAAACCACATACGCATATCAACAGTACTTAAGGACGTGATATCAACATTCCAAAGTAGGCTATAATATGTTAAAACTATCAAGCATTAATAGAAGAATCATTTGATAGAATATTTAGCAATCTCGATGTGTCGAGGAACAACCTGCATGGTCACGCAGTCACAACAATAGCAATGCTCAGTTCAAACATAAAATATATGAACGAACTCAAGTCTCGGATATTTAGTTGACAGAAACAGAAGAATATTCAGTTTTAACGAAGAACATATAGAAATAAACGATCTTGATTTATTCGACCCTTACATCTCCCAACAGTGAGTTCGATATGAATGATACTACTTCAAACAATGCACACACCAGAGCATAAATATGCATGAGTTAACAGCCAATCCTGAACATGATTATCCCTCAACAATTATGAGTTATATGCATAAACATCAATTTAAACAATGATCTTTCTCCTAAACACGGTAAACCCATATGCATATTGACTTAACACTATCATTTAATCAAGTATGTGCCATCATAAACATAACTGGACACACATTGCTTAAGGAGAACACAATAAATTCGATGAGGATATTACAAAAATCCAAGGAATTCGAGTTATTAACAAGCTTTGAGTGTTGGCATGTTTTGAAAAGGAAGATCACCTTGTGCATATTCTCGATCTAAAATACAGGACATTACTAAAACTGAACTAAGATGCGAAAATGGGTGCAGAGAATTAACAAGAATCATCGCAATAACAACAAATCAATATCAACTCATCACGACGGAGCATATCAGATTCGAAATGAAAGCGGGATTACTATATTATCTTTTTTGGAGTAGGAACTGGGACGACGACGAGCTTGACTGAATAACTCCACTACTGAAGAGTCCTGTTTACACCTTTCCTGACCAAATATCCCCGATTCCCAGATTTCAGAATCAGTTGAATCTCTTATATCGAGCTTTTGAAATCAAGAATGGCTCTAAAAGTCAAATAAGTTTTGCTAGGTTTTCCTCCATTATTCACCGCTGCCTAGAACGAAGAAGGAGAAGGGATTATATAGCTCCCAAAATCAGGGCGAATCGAGGAAATTAAGGGTCGAATTTTGAATTTGAAATTCAAAATCCTCGCTTTAGGCAAGAAATCTTCGGGATTTATCGAAAAATCCTTAACGGATTGACAATCTTCGCCGTTGATTGAGGGAATCGCTGTTGGGATTTGATTCTGATTTTCTTTGGTTTTTTTTGGTCGACGAAGAAGGAGAGTGAGGGGAGAGCGTGAAGGAGAAAAAGAAGAAGGAAAAGAGCAAATTGGGGGCGCGTGACCCCCACGCGCTGATATACAAAATCTTTTTTTTTTGAAACAGATTTTAAACTAAAAAAAGACTTAAAAATACATATTTTTTCAAGATAATTATTTCAAAAATTGTTTAAAATTTGATGATTAATTTATGTCATGGAGGGTAAAAATTGAATATCAACAATAATAATATTATATATTTATAAAAAGGGTGAATAGAAAACTTCAAATATAACTTAAAATATATTAATAAAAATGAAAATTTCAGGTTTGAACAACAACCTTGACCAAGAAACTAGCACAGTAAAACAACTAAATTGAGAGTATTTTTTGTGCCAAGGATTATCACGTTACTGGATATATCCTTTTTCTTTTAATTAATTAATTATATATAAATTTATACACCCACAAAAGAAATTTTCTCCAGAGCCTTTATAAGGTATGTTGTTATTGTATATTTGGTAAAATTTTTTGATGAAGCAATGTTATATGATACCTTTTCGGCTTTCGTAGATGCACCCCTTATATGTATTTATATATTAAATTTATGATCAAATTTAAATTTTTATTTAGTTTTTGAAATGTATGACCAATCAAATTAAGACGCTTAAATTATAACAGAGGAGTAATTTTCATATTTAGTCAAACTTTTGAGAGGTTAAAAGTATTTATTTTTTTAAAAAAATATTTATTTTTTAAAAGTTAGGTATCTAGTCAAGTTTTTGAGAAAAAATAAGTGACTTAAGAAGTAGCAAAAACTACTTTTTAAAAATTTAAAATATATTTGTTTCATAAAACACTTTAAAAAATTACATGTAGAATCTTTTTTAACAAGTGAGTCAAATACTACGTGATAATTTACTGGTTAACAATTTAACTTACAAATTACTTCTTAAAAAAAACTTTTTGCAAAAGTATTTTTCTTTTAATTTTTTTTAAAATAAATTAACTTTGAAAACTTGACTAAATAGGTAGATAGTGCATAGGTGTAATAATTTTCCTAAACGGTTGGTATTTGGGACTAGTGCCGTCTGAGCAGCTTTAGGGTAGTTAGTACAATTTCTTCCCCACTCCCTTCCTTACTAGACCTCTGGACCAAATTCCCAGGAAGGCTTTCGATTATCGATTCTTATACTACTTTTTATGATTGTACGGAAATAAATAATTTTACTATTTTACTCTTATTTAAGTTATAATATATATTAATTATTTTTTTAATTCTTTTAATTGGTGAAATATATTTTTTTAAAATTTGTATGCATTGATTTTGTGAAATAACATATATTAATGACAAAATTATTTATAGTAAAAACGACATGTAAAAAGAATCGGAGGTAGTAGTTTATAAATAAATTATTAAAATATTTTAATATTGTTTATATGATCTTGATTCGTGTATAAATTCCGAAACGTCCAATGGAATGCATAGGTATAGGAAGAAGAGTACTTCTTGATCATTTCTACGAACATAAAGCCCAATCGATTGACCTGTAATAATACCTACAACTTCCCCCAATTCAACCAGGTCGACGACTGCTAATACCCCGTAGGCTAAGGAGCAATTAATAATTTGTATATTGGTGTTCATGGTTTAAGTAAATATTGATCCAAATAAAAAAAATCAAATCAAATTAATTTTATTTAAATTTGATTTGACATTTTAAAAAATTGAGGTTTGATCTTGATTTGTTCATTAAAAAATAATAAAATCTAATCAAAAACTTATATACATATTTTTTTATACTTATATATACATAAAATAATTTTTTATGAATAAATTTTAAAATTTATTTATAATTTTTTTAAAAAAAAAAATTTGGGGAGGAGTGTGATTTTATGGAGTGGATAGTGGATACTATATCCCCCCTATTTGATTCATGATACTCAACTTTGATTTGATGTATGCATTGTGGGTTGGGTTGGGTGACAATTTGGTCCAAATTCTTAGTATCCTGGCCCAACAACTTTTAAACCCAAAAAAATATCATATTTTGCAGACATTAACCTAGCCAGGTGTGAATGAAGAGAAAAATGGCAGCAAGGAGGAAAGATGATGGGAAGAAGGAAAGAAGAGAATCAGGATGGCCGTCAATCAAACTCAAATTGAACCTCAAGGTCAATCGCCTCAAAGATAATGATCTCATTACTGTACGGATTCATTTCCCCCCTTTTTCAATTAAATTTGTTCACGAGTCTCATTGTTTATTATAGGATGGAAGATAAGTAGATAGGGTTCTCAATGACTTTAGCGAATTCTTGATTGTTTGTTATCTTAAAATGTTGGTTTGCTTTTGACGGGCATGCTGCTAATGATATTAAACTTATAATTGAATCATAACCCTATAATTTGAGGTTTTGCAGCCTGAGTAGATACATTTGTTCGACGCATTGTTATAGTTTTGATTAATTTGACTACTGCTTTGTTTGTTGATTTAGCAATTTTGTCATGCATTAGAATCACTAATGTTTCCTTGTTTAAAATATTCTGAAACAAAGCTTAAGTCAAGTTGGATTTACTGTTTCATGTATGTAATCGAGAAGCTCCTTTCTTCTATTATTGTTATGCTGTTAGGTTTGCTATATTGATGATGAGTTTCTCCAAAACAAGGAAGGTCATAGTTCAAGGTGGGGTTGGGGGATAAAAAATAAGATTGCGTAGCTACAGAATCAGCTTACAATGTTTACGTGAAGCCAGAAGGTTGCTCAATTGTTGAATGATACAGGTGTTTGTCACTTGTAAGAATTTTCAGTTAAATTTGATGATTCCAGCTTTTATCATTGTTGTTTTGTAGGCTTGACAATCTGAGAAATCTTAATTAGATGTCTGCCATATAAATTGAGCTGACAAGGTATTCTGTTGTTGAAGAACCTCTTACCTACTATAAACAATTTAAGTTTGCTACTTTCACCATGTTCAATCAAAATAGGAAAAATAATAAATATACCTTATGAGCTACAATTAGGATTTCTTCTTGATGTGATTATCGGATAAATCAACCAACTTGCCTATTTGACAAGAGTCAAACTGGACACCTTTCTGCTACCGCATTAGGAAATAAGAATCTCTCATCTTTGCTTGAAATCATGACGTCAAACGACAAGACCTTAATTTGATGATGAAGCTATTATTGGCTTCTAATAATTCCTCTATTTGCTTATATTATTCAGGTTGAAAATTTCTTTAGTCCAGCTGAATCAAAGGCTTTTGTCAAAGCTGCAGAGTCAATGGGGTTTTTTCACCAAGGAAGTCGTGGTCCTGCCTATGGTGAAGCTTATAGAGATAATGATCGTTTATCCATGCATGATCCTGATCTTGCAGATGCAATGTGGAGAGCTGGACTGAACAACTTATTTTCCGACATCAAGATTCGAGGCAAAGTTGCTGTTGGATTGAACCCTAATATTAGATTCTACAGGTTAGGCCTATTTTCGTCATAAAACTGTGATATTATTATGACATTGAAGTGTTGATTACCATCTTAGGCGCATAAATATGTTACCCTTTGCATTATTGTGTGGTAAACATAATTATTTTAATAAAACATGGCATATTTAAGAAATCTACTTTATTGAGTATGATAAACATTGACTAGATTGAACAGGTCATAATCAACCATGTTGTAAAGCTACATGGTGGTGGTAACAATTTTCAGCTGTAGGATGAGATAGTGGATATCAACATACTATAGGGCAGCAGAATAATAACAAATTGAGTGCTGATCTGTTCCTGGTTTTCTGGCAAGGTGTTGATAGTTTCTTGCTTTAAAGGGTTGTGAGCTAGTCAACAGATAGGTGAGTATTTAAAGCTTATGATATCAAATTGGTTGGGAACTCCTTGAAGATATATGAATCATGCTTTTTACCTTCTAACCAAGCACATGCATCTTGTTTCCGTTTTCTTTCTAGCAATCGAAATGTCTGAAGTGCTTTGACTGTGATGTACAAAATGCTTGTCAACTTAGCATTCCATTTCCTAATCTGAAAATATTAGCAAGCATTGAGGTAACACTATTTGTATCAAGAGAATCGGTGCAGAGGCCCTTCAACTATTTAACTTGTTGCAGTTTACCGTCTTACCATTTTTTGTGACAAATTGACCCCTTCAACTTTTCAACATAACAACTTACCCTTACTTCAGTTTTCATTAACGGACTGTTACGCTTTTGGGGTATAATATGGACTCTTTAGTCTTTACTCTTTTTTGTTTCTTTAGTGGCAGTTTGGCCCAACACTGTGTCAGCTCACGCTCCTCTTATTTCATCGGTCTTTTCTTTTTTCTTTCTCCATGCCCAACTGCTACCCATCTCCCCCACCCAGCAACAACTTCCTCCTCCAAGTAACTCCCCATACCCAACTTCTTCTATTCTCTTCTTTCCTTTACTCTTTATTGTTTTCTCTTTCCTTCTTTTTTCTTTTCAGCATCCATACTTTAATTTCTCTTCATACCAGCAGCCTCTACCCTTTCCCTTGGTTGCTTGTTTGAAATGAATCCAAACTTCTGTGTCACCCAAAAGAAAGAAAAAGAAGAAAAACCACGAGAAGAAGAAAAACCTGACTTGTTTCCAAAGCAGTTCTTTTAACTCACAGCCAATGTAATTCTTTTTTTCAAACCATCAGTAGCATAGGTCTATGCTAGAAAGACGTAAAATGAAGGAGCAAACCTTGGGGTATCTATTTTGCTGTGCTAGAAGAAAACATAGGCTACAAGGTAATACATTTTACCAGATTCAACATTTGGTTGGAGCTGCTGAAATGAAATACATGACATTTGAAAGTGGATGTTGGAAAGAATGAGAAAATAACAAGGAATCAAGAGGTAAAGTAAGAAAGGGATGATAAAAGTAGCTGTAAGAAGTTGCTGGCAGAAAAAAAGTTGCTGGCCAAAAAAATTAGTTCTCTGGTATTTGAGGGAGCTGTTGGGGCAAGGAGGAAGAGGTTGGTTGCGCTGGTGTTGTGCCTGTGAGGAAGAAAGGAGGATTGAGTTCCTATTTTGTCCTGAAATCTAAAATAATTTGAATTCCTACAATATCCCATAAAGTAACTGTGTAATTAATGAAAGTTGACAGAAGAAGAAACTTTATTATTTATAACACATTACATAAAAAAATCACATCTATGCTAGAATTTTTCTCGAGCACATGATTTTTCTATGATAGATCAATATTTTTACCCTAATCTGTATCAACATTTAAATAATAAAATTTGACATGGTAATTAATTTTTTCTTGTTTATGTTATTTTTGAAGAAAAACATGAAAATTAACGATGTAGAGGCCCTGGTCGTCTCGTAAGGTTGGTTCTACTGTAGTCAAATTGGGAGAACCCAAATTACCCGACCAGAGTGGTATGAAAAGGTGACCTGGTCGTCCTCCTCAGACTGGGACAATCAATACTTCTCCTGGATCATTTGTGGCTTTCCCCAAGCCTAGAGGGCGGCCAAAGAAAGGTTCTACTTCGGGACGAAGAGGTCGACCTAAGAAGAGTGTGGGTGCTAATGTTGGCGCCAATGCACATTCCTGCTGGTGATCCTAATATTCCTGCTGGTAGTGATGCGAGTGGACCTATACCGACCCCTAAACGACGGGGAAGGCCACCAAAGTCTAGCAATCAAGGTAGAGTTGTTGCTGCAAATGTAGGTGTCACTGATGTGCCTAGTACTGCTGCTTTTGATTCCGAGGGCTTTCCTAATACTGTTGTTGGCATCACAAATGGAGCAATGCCCCTCGGAAGGAGACGTGGACGTCCTCCAAAATCATACAGCAGTCCGACTGTTGCTACCACTGTTAAGAGACCCAGGAAGCTTTCCGGGAGACCTCTGGGTCGACCTAAAAAGGTAGGACTATTTCGTTGGTATTTACTTTCCTTATTTTAACACTATTGATATCAGAATTTTCGGATAACTATTATGATGAATTAGTGTTCTTTTAATCTATTTTGCAATTTGTAAGACATTTAAGGGTTGTTTGATTTCCAAAGAAGTTATGATTAGTTATCATGACATTAGTTGTTTTGGTATTATGATGATTACTATTATGATGAATGCTAAGTAGTATCTCGACTTAGGAAGCAACCTAACTAATACCAAAACAATTAATGCCACGATAACTAATCATAACTTGTTTGGAAATCAAACAACCCTTAAATGTCTTACTAACTACAAAAACAGATTAAAAGAACACTAATTCATCATAATAGTTATTCAAAAATTCTGATATCAATAGTGTTAAATAAGGCAAGTGAATACCAACGAAATAGTCCTACCTTTTTAGGTCGACCCAAAGGTCTCCCAGAAAGCTTCCTGGGTCTCTTAACAGTAGTAGCAACAACCGGACTGCTGTATGATTTTGGGGGACGTCTGCGTCTCCTTCTGAGGGGCATTGCCTCATTTGTGATGCCACCAACAGTATTAGGAAAACCCTCGGAATCAAAAGCAGCAGTAGTAGGCACATCTGTGACACCTACAACAACAGCCCCACCTTGATTGCTAGACTTTGGTGGCCTTTCCCGTCGTTTAGGGGTCGGTATTGGTCCACTCGCGTCACCACCAGCAGGAATATTGGGATCACCTGCAGGAATGTGCATTGGCACCAACATTAGCACCTACACTCTTCCTAGGTCGGCCTCTTCTTCCGGTTGTAGAACCTTTCTTTGTCCGCCCTCTAGGCTTGGGGGAAGCCACAACTGATCCAGGAGAAGCATTGACTGTCCCAGTCTTAGGAGGACGACCAGGTCGCCTTCTCGTACCACTTTGGTCGGGTAATTTGGGTTCCCTCAATTTGACTATAGTAGAACCATCCTTATAGGGACGATCAGGGCCTCTTCGTCGTTAATTTTCATGCTCTTCTTCAAAAATAACATAAACAAGAAAAAAATAATTACTATATTTAATTCTATTATTTAAATTTTGATATAGATTAGGGTAGAAATATTGATCTATCATAGAAACATTATGTGCTTGAGAAAAATTATAGCATAAATGTGATTTTTCATGTCATGTGTTATAAATAAACATGGTAGAATTTTTTTTATTAAGTTCAAACTTATGTCTTAAGTTCACGTGTGATAGCTGAATTTCACCTAATATAACAAAAATTATTTATTGTCATATAAAGTAATTAAAGTATGAAGTAAATTGCTTAGAATATTAAATTAACAACGAAGTCAAATTTTTGATATCACGTATGTGTCACGACCCAATTTAGGATCATGATTGGCGCTAAGGAGGAGAATCCCAATACAAGCCTTACTATAATTCTATGGAAAATTGAGTAGAGTGTCCCCTGTTTTTAGGCCTATCCAATTTTTCCCCGTCTCAAATATCAACACCACTAATAACATCTCTAAATTAGGCCACGGCATCCATCAATAATCTAATCACCGCACCATAATATCAATACATCTCAAAATACAAACAGAAATCTAATAGCTAATCACGTGGCTACAATACGAAAGAATACTCATGACTCTAATAACGAGAATGACTATGGAGCGACTCTAAGAATCTAGAAAAAGAGGTCCACAACAATAGAAAACTTGGTTCCCGCACAAACAAGTGTGGGGCTCACCACGGAATCAGCTTACTAGCTCTAATTAGCGAAATCCTCACCGATATTACTTGTATTCTCTAGAAAAAAAGTTATGGAGAGTGAGATGCTAGCTCAATGAGTAATAATAATAACTATACATTTCATATCAGTAAATCCCTGCTCGAGGGATATCGGTAACGATAGGCTAGTTCTACCTTCCCACTAGCGAGGGCTCTATCTATAATCGGTAAATACAAGGTGCACCAAGTCTAACGAATACGAGATTCATCAAGGTCTACTCCCATTTGTACTTTTTTTAATGATGGAATAAAGCAAAATGACTCTTTAAACTGTCTGCGCTTCTTTCAATTGTGAAGTAGCAGTTAGTCAATGC
>JAABOM020000075.1:1490655-1503020 GCA_011800125.2 Solanum clarkiae | reverse complement strand
TATTGTTAAGATAATAATAATTTTATAAGAATTCACAAATCAAATTATGTAAATATTGATTTTATATCATAACATTTAAAGTTCACAAAAATTTAATTTTTAAAATATTGAGATCATATTATGAAAGTTCTAAAGTATCACAAATTGAATTAAAAAATCTCCACAAATTAAAAAATCATATTGTGGAGGACGTCATGAAGGTTTATTAAAACCACCACAATTATGTTCAGTGTCATTAAGGGTAGGTTTTGGAAGTGCAGCCAACTCAGGATCAAGAATATAGAATATCTTCAGTGCAATGAGCAAGAAAATCATCTTGTTCTTCCAGCGAGGAAAATTTGAACCGTTAAAACGATCACATTTTATGATGTCCTTCGAATTTTTAATAGCAAATAATAATTTCTCCGTAACGAGATTATTCTTGAAATTTGTTGATAAAATTTACAAAAAAATTGTAAGCTTTGAGACGTGAAAAAGATCTCTATCTTTCAAGGTAATTATCTGTATATTCTTTTAGGAATTAATAATGTTCTATCAAGATGCAACAAAGTCTAAAATATGTATGCAATTGAATTACGCTAAATTAGGAAGTTCATCGTATTTATAGAGTATGTTAATGAGTCCTTTCAGAAAAGTCACTCATTTTCTTAAAAGACTCAATTATTCTGTTTAAATAAAATTCGATGTTAATTTAAATTTTAAATAAATAAATGAGTTAAAAAAATGTAGGAAAATAAATTTTTATTTAAATCAAGTTTCGATCCGGTCCTCGCCCAAATCCCAAATTTAAATCATTTAAATATATATACAAAAAAAAATTTACTTAATTATTTAGACCCTATGAATTTGATCTTAAATAAGCTCTAGAAAATCCGTCTCCCACCACTCCCCCATGGTTTAGCTTGGCCAATGAAAAACGCAAACTAGGCCAACTTACTACTTTCTGTCATGGTTTAAGATTTTAAGTGGTCACTCTGTGCCACGTGGCAACTTTACATGACATAATTCACACTTGCCAACGACAGAAGGACACGTATCTCATTGGAGCCCACTCCCAAAAAAGCAGCAGACCTAAAGACAAACCTAAAAGGCAGCGTTACATGTAGCCAGTGGACCACCACGCGGGCCGCCTCGAATACTGAGATGGGGCCCATTCCCCTAGAAAGTGGACCAGCCTGCCATTCACATGACCTAAATAGCTGCCCCACACCTAAACTCTCTCTCATGCATAATTTCAAATACTATATTCATTAACTAGATAAATTAATTATTTAAAATATATAATTCTATATATCATTATTTTGAAATTTTTATGATTATGATTAATTTATATAATTAAAAAAATAATATATATTTTAAATTATTGATTTATTTACATAATTGACATTTAGGACCATGTACAAAAGACTTCAACATTTTGAACTAAAAATGAGTTATTAAAATATTTTACCATGAGTTTAATTGTTAAATTAAAATAAAATATTATTTAAATAAAATTTGTTAGCAAATTTAATATAGTAAGCATTTCAAGAAATTACCCCTAATGATAGTGTAAATGGATAGCCTTTAACATTTTAGCGTTGCTTATTTCATGGGCTTTGTGGATCAAATTTTTTATTTTTGAAATTTTATTCATAAAGTAAAACAAGGGCAAAGGTTTAATAGATCATTTGGTGGAGTGTATTAGATAAATAATGACATATATTAATTAATGTATTAGTAATATTTTATTTGATATATTTTTTTCATATTATGTATAACTAATGTTTTGCATCAGTTATACACTTTATTATATATTAAGGGGTATATTATGAATACCATCAATTTTTAGGTATTAATAATGCAAGCAATCTAATGTATGCATTATCATAGACATCTTTGTGGAGAATATCTTTATAAATAAATATATATATTTTTAAATTATGCTATGTAATGTATAATATTTTTAATATATCAAATCAAATAATATAAAAATAACTAATGCACTCTATTTAGCACAATTTTATGGAGTCTACCAAATGAACCCTAAGCCATCTAGGACATTCTGGAATTAGAGATGGCAATGGAGTAGGGGCAGGGCAAGGTGAGGATGGGATAGGTTGAGCTCAACTCGTAAATTTTTTAAATCGTTCCGCATAATGATTTTTTCATTTTCAACCTACTCCGTCTGGCCCCGCATAAATTTGCTCTGCTTAAATTTTTATTTTTTTTATTTTTTTAATTAAATTTAACATGAAAAATGAAAATTTGTAATTTTTTTTATAAAATTCACTAATTAATATTTTAACAACTAATTAATTATTTTTAGTTGATATTTCAATAATTATTTCTTAACCTTTAATTAAAAGTCTCTATATTTCAACAATTAACAATTCATCAGACATGTCTAGTTTAAATTTTTAAGAAAAATAAAATTAAAGATAATATTTAATATAAAAAATTTATATATTTAATTTTTACTCATTACAAAGCTTTAATTCTCTTCAGATTCTCATTTGATTCTTTAAGCCCACAATCCATCGCGTATGCCCTACCCCATTGCCATCCCTCTGTGAATAGGTATTGATTGACCCACACCGTCGTTTGGATGGGGACCACTTACCACCAATCGATATCTAGTGGGCCCTACTTTCTACGTCTGAAGTCACATGCAATTTTGAAGCACACGGAGGTAAATGCCCCATGACAAAGGGATTCAAAGTCAGAAAAAAAGGAAGTGTTACACACAAAAGGTCCCACGTGTGCACAAGTTTAAGGATTCAATTACAAATCTAATATTATACGCAATTTCTACAACCTAACTAAAACCATTTTGCTTTTCACAATCACATTAAAAAAGCATAAAATTGAGTTCCCAAAAACTAACAAGGCAGCAAGTTGACATTCAAAATTAACCAACTCATGTCATCACAGCAAAGCAACTTCCCCTTTCTGGAGGAGGAATCAGATTCTAATCCCATTTGCTTTTTCTAAGCTAATTTACAAACCAAAATATTAAATCTAAGACAAAGCAGCTATGAATTAGGCAAAACTTCTTTTGAAAAATTACTGCTAGATACTTATCTAGAAGACATGAAATAGGTTTAGAAAAAGAAAAAGGTTTTATGGGCGTAGAACCCTAATCAGGATTTGGAAGAGGAAGTTTGATCATTTTCACTGGAACCAGAACCAACCATAAACTGAAGCTCCCTCTTATCATAGATCTCCAATGAAAAATCCCTAAGCATTTGTGTTGTACTTGTAGTTGTGGAACCAGTAGAACTCGAACTTGGAGCCATGGCTGAAACAACAGCGCCTAACTTATCTCCATTCCCATCACTTTTTGACACACAGGAACTGCTCAACTGAACCTCACTAGAAGAGACTATACCAGAGAAATTTGAAATAGGCCTTCCAGGTACATTGAATATTGGAGTGGCCCACAACTGAGGCCCAGTAGAAGCAACTGTTGGATTAGTGCCTGGCGGCAGCATATAGAAAGTTGTCCCACCGGTAAATGCAGTGGTGGGTACTGGCCAAACAGGAACAAGACCTTGTGGGGCAACGGGAGCCACGGGAGCAAAATTTGACGAATCATAAAACTCGCTATTTGCAGCCCTTTTCCTCTTCTTCATTGAGCTTTCTCTTTCCTTATTTGTCGCCGGCGAAGTAGTAGGTATCTTCAGAGTTCCGTTAATAGATACCGCAATGGCCGGAACTGTACCGGTTCCAGTGGCGGCAATGATTGCTGGCTCCGCGCGTTCCAGAAGCCACCTTATAGTCTCACCTTCCGACTTATGGCCTAGTTCCCGTGTTAATTGGAAGATTCTAGCTGCACAAGCCGCCGGCATACGGATTCTCCGACCACGGCCTTCCACTTTCGTGTGCCTGTCCTTTGAGGATCTTTTCACCGGCTGTTTCTCTACCTTCTGCAATTGCATATTCAGCCCAACTCGCAAGTCGTTGTCGGCCGGCTCTTCCTTTAACACCGGTACCATATCCGTTGACGGCGGCCGAGCTGGATCCACCCCTTCGACATTCCCTACCGCTGCAATGGTGTATTCCTGAGAATCGCCAAATAACGTATCAATCTTCGAATCGTTAACGTCGTCATCTTCCTGTTCAATGTTTTGGTTGTTCTCAGCACTGGCCATTTTGCAAGATAACTGAAATCCAAAAAAAGAAAAAAGAAATTGGTTACGAGAGATTAAAACCCCAGAAATTTTAGAGCGGATACTAAGCCCACACAAGGCATGAACAACGAAGGATACGGGAAATCAGAAGAGCTTTTAAACTCACAACCACTTAATTTATTTTTTCAGTAATGAATGACATAGATCTATGGTAGAAAGAGATAAAATGAAGGAGCAAACCTTCTACTCTGTGTGCTAGAAGAACATGTTGGAGTACTGCATTTCACAATATTCAATTTTTGGTTGGAGCAGCTTAAAGTGGATGTTTTCAGAATGAGAAAGAAAGAAAGAAGTTACAGGGGCTGAAAAACTAGTGCTGTGGACTGTGGCGTGTGAGGGAGCTATTGGGTTAAGGAGGAAGAAAGAAAAGAAACAAGTATGACGAGGTTGGGTGCTATTATGTTGTAACAAAGGAGGATTGAGTTCCTATTATGCGCTCGAAAAAAAAAACAGGGGTTACATTTAATTTGGCTTCGGTCTATGTGTTGTAACTTTGAGAGCAACTTGGAAAAAAAAAACACTTAAAATTAATAAATTACAATTACTATCTCACATTATATGAGATAATATTAAGACAGAAGTATCGTCACCAATAATTAGTGTATTAATGATTTTTTCTACTCCTTTCATCCATCTTTACTTAGCACAGACAATGTTAATGAAAGGAATAGAAAAAATCATTTAATGTTAATGATATTTTTCTTTTCTTTTCTTCTTCCTCTTTTAAATTTATATTGATGTTGAGTTTGTTGTTATGAATTTTCACAAAATACATTTATTATAGAATTAGTTTAGTAATACGTGCTTTGCACGTATGTATCGCGCTGATTTATAAAATTGTATATACAATGAACAAATTATTATGTGAGTAACTCATGTCATTGAGTACATAATTTTAAAAAATAAGTAACTTTTTTTCCTTAATTTCAAAAAGGTGCCATTCCTGAATTATGTTATCAATGTTGCAAAATAAACTAAACTTACGTTACTAGAAAATAAATGATCTAGATAAATAAATATAAAATACGACAATACGAAAAAAATTAAACAACATGAGATGTATAGAGGTAAAATTTTCAAAAGAAAAATACTACAAATTATATGTAAAATAACAATATAATAAAATAACAATATAATCTTATTCAACTTTTTTATTTATTTATTCATAAAAGTCCTATACATAAAGATTTTATCACTAATTACAACACATAGTAAATTAGGGTTTCCTTAGCGGCAGTAGAGTTTCTTGATTCAAATAAGAAAGAAGTAGAAGTCTACCAAATAAGGAAAATTTAAGAGTACTTCCACATTTAGAATTTAGAAATCTTTATTTTATCACTTCTTTCCATATATTTTAGAAGTAAATATTATAGATATAACACAATTAAATTATTTTTTTAAATTCAAAAAGTGAAAAAGAAAGGGAAAATATATGAAATAAAGAAAGTAAGTGTACAGTATAAGCAAACCTGAGAATCAAACTAAATATCAGGCTAAAGCATACAATGAGAAGATACAAGTCGAATTATTGATTATTGATTGTTGAAGCATACAATGAGAAGATGCAAGTCGAATTATTGATTATTGATTGTTGAATGATTGATGAAACAAAAGTTGAAATTGAAGTCAAAAATTGAAATTGAAGTATTTTTATTTAAGTAGAGAAATCATAAATAAAAAACAAAAGAAAATAATATCTTATACTATTTAAGACAAAACTTTTCCTTATATAATTATGATTCATGATAAAATTAGAAGAATTTTTATTGACATATGGTAAACTATTTTTAAACAATTAATAAGTTTACCTCTTTAAAAAAAAAAACTTTTTTTAAAAATTATGTTCTCCTATTTTTTTTAAAAAAAAATACTTTTTTAAAAAATTTTATTTGGACCATTAAAACGTGTTGTTTTCTCTTTTCAAATAAGAACATTTTTCCTTTTCCCCTTAAAATAAGGAAAATGTTTTTTAAATCAAAGTGGTTTCATTAATACGGCTGGGACGTTTTCCCTTTAAAAAACAATAAAAGGAAATTTCTTTTGGTAATTCTTATTTGAAAAGTTTTCATTAATACTTTTTCCTTAAATTTTTTTGTTGGTAATTATTATTGAAAAAAGTTTTTTGGACTATTTTAATCGAAAAAGTTTTCTTTATGTAGGGATTTTACGATAATAAATTTTTTTCTCTATTTAATTTTTGTTTATATTTAATATTATTAAAATAGTTAAAAAATATGGTGAAAAGACGATTTTGTCTAAATCAAAGTCTTTTAAAGGACTTTCATACTTTTAATATAGTACGGATAATAATACAAACTTATGAATATTTTTAACAAATTTTAGAACATAGGGGTATAAATCATATTTTGTTAAGAGGTCAAGTATTTTTCCCAAAATTTATGACCAAATACATGGTAAAACTTCACCAAAAAAATGACTTATCAAAAGTATTTGAAAATTAGTGACCAAATGCTAGCATTTTATAATATAAACTTAAACAAGTAGACATATGCATTTTATGTAGTCTATTTAACAATTCTTTTGTACGTATATTATGTCATATATTGCTCAATTTTATATAAATTTAAGTGTTGTTTGGTCAAGTGGCTTAATTACTTATTTTTAGAAATGCTTTTTTTTTTTGTCAAGTGGCTTAATTACTTATTTTTAGAAATGCTTTTTTTTTAAAAGTATTATAAGTACATACCAAAATTTTCAATCAATATATAATATGTTACTAAATCAAGAAAAATATAAATATTAATATAATATTAACATCGTTACTTAAATATACTTAAAAAGTATCTGAAAAAAATAAATGATATGAAATGCATGATTAAAGAATCAAAAGAAAATGGCTGTGTTTTCCCCAATAATCAAACAAGTTTTGTAATTAAAAAATAATAAATTAATAAAATAATAAAAATAATTTTGATAAATATATATTTATGGTATGACTATTTTTATCTTGATATTTTTAACTTCTTTCCAATCGTACTACTTAAAAACATATTTCTTATTGGTCAAGCACCTCAAATCTAAGATTTTTCTTTTTTCAAAAAAATGTTTTGAACCTTGAAAGAATGCTTAATCAAATAAGTAGGTCCTAATGTCTCGTTATTTTTATCCAAAGTTAAAAACATAGATATTAATTTTTTCCATTTCAAATTAACTTAATTTTGAAATTTTTTCAATATTCAAAATAGTTGAACTATGCCAAGTTCAAGATGATGTTTGAAACTTTTTCATATTTGCTCTTTCATTTATTGAAGTTATATATTTTTTAGAAGATAAACTGTGCTACATATTTAATATTTCACAAAGTGAAATAGTAAAAAATAGGGGTGTCAACCGGACGGACTGAGTCAAATTTGAATGAGTCAAATTTGAATGAGTTATAATGTGCCTAAATAACAAACGGGTCAAGACCCAACCCAATTAGAATTTGTTTGGATCAAAATGGATTATAGAGCGGATCAATACTCAAACCCGACTTAATTTTTGCTAAATTTACCTATTTTGACTCTTCCAGTAGAGGGTGAGGGCTTTACCATAAATTATGATGCATCTATTGTTAGCTTGGGTGCAGCGAGGTCAAGTTTTTGCTTATGCCTATTGATAGCTAAGAGTTCATGAGGGCAACCACCTTACTCATGATCTAGAGTTGGCGGCGGTAGTTTCCACACTCAAGATATGGAGGCATAACTTATACGGGGTTTATTATGAGGTATAACACACAGATCATTGCAACCTTCAATATATTATGAGTCAGAGGGACATAATCTAGACAGAAGCATTGTGTTAAGTTATTGACAGATTATGATCTTTTTATTCTTTACCATCTGCAAGACTAATGTTATTGCAAACACCCTAAGCTAGAAGGTGGTAAGTATGGCTGGGTTGTTTGGCTTATTTACTTGTTATGGAGTGACCCCTGGATTTGGACATATAATCCTTAGCTAACAGGATGATTAGATTGGATATCTCAAACTCTAGGTGTAATAGTTGTTGTATGGACTTGGTCTTCCTTATTTGATCGAATCCGTGTTAGGCAGTATGAGGATGAGCCATTGAGAACCTTAGAGATCTAGTTCTACAAGGGAATGGTGGCCTGATACTACAGGCCCAAAGTTCTCATATTCGACAATCATTTGTGTGTTTCCAGAGTTGGGGATTCGCTACAATTGATTTTTTAGCCTACAATTCTAGATATTCTATTCATCCAAGCATGGCAAAAATTATCAAAGATTTGAGGCAGTACTACTGTGGGATGGTATGAGGAAAAATATGGTTGATTATATGTCTTGTTGCCTTAATTATCAGCAGGTGAAGGCTAAGCATCAGAAGCTTCGGGAAGAGTTTCAGAATTTACTATTCTTTAGTGGAAATGAGAGTACATCACCATGGATTTTGTGATAGGATTTCCTCAATCTTTCAAAAGTATTGATAGTATTTGGGTCATTGTGGATCGACCAACCAAGTCCGCTTACTTCCTCCTTGTTCAATCCACATTTAGTGTTGAGTGGCTAGCCCGAGTTTATATTTAGAAGGTAGTCCATTTTTATGGTGGACCGATGTCTATAATATCAAATTGAGGGTCTTAGTGTACCTCCAGTTTCTGGAAGGATTTTTTGAGAGAGTTAGGCATGCGAGTTGATCTTAGTACTGCATTACACCCACAGACCGATGGTTAGTTGAAGCATAATATTCAGGTCCCAGAGGACATGTTGGGGGCCTGTGCATTAGAGTTTGATGGTCTGTGGGATCAATTTTCCCCCTAGCAGAGTTTGCGTACAATAACAACTACTACTCAAATATTTAGATGGCTCCGTTTGGGGCCCTATATGGTAGGTATTGTCACACTCTTTTTGGATGGTTTGAGTCCTTAGAGCCTAGATCGTACAACACAAATTTGTTTGAGGAGGCTTTAGCTAGTGTTCAGGTGATTCAGGATAGATTGAGGACAACTTAGAGTCAGCACCAGAGTTATATCAATCATGTATGTCACCTTTTATGTTTTAACATTGACCGAGTATTTCTGCGGGTGTCTCTCTTTAAGGATGTGATGAGATTTGGTAGGTAGGAAAAGCTTAGCCCTCAATATATTGGGCCATTCGAGATTTTGAGAAGGGTTGGTGTGGTCATATATTAGTTAGCTCTCCCTCCAACATTTGTAGCTATACTCTTAATTTTTCACGTCTCAATGCTACGTTGGCATATGCTAGATGGTCACTGACCTCATAGGCCAACAGAATCAGAAACTTGATAGTCTCTCCATTACCCTCCCCCTAGAGGTACAACAAATTATCAAAGATGCTGACATTTATGATAATTCAAGTACCCCAGACAAGCTGATTTAGGGGTTGACCTCTAATAGAATCTTCTCCATTGCCTCGGCTTACTCACACATTGCTCGTCAACTCCAGCTAAAGGATGAGTCACAATCTGGGCAGTGTTTTGTTGCCTCCCAACACACGCAAGTGCACGTGGTCAAAACAAGTAATACAGTGGCGGCAATTTAAGGACCAAATTATCGTACCCAAGAGATTTAATTTAAATTGTTAATATTTCGAGTTTTAATGTTTGAAGTGTGGTAAAGAAGTAATTGATTAAATCTTGCATTGAATAAATCAACTTGCAAACTAAACTAGCAGTTTTGTAATAAAATAAGAATCTATTAATTTTATATTTAATAATCAAATAATGTGAGGTTCTGGGATTATAATCTTAACGACGCTGTATTTATAAAGAATTTTTTTTACTTATGTTTTGGCAGTGGATTGTTGATTCGCAGGGTTAAAATTATCAAATCAAGACTGCACACCTCCGTTGGCCTATTTCTATTATTTGCCTAACTACATCGTTGAGTGGTGATAAACAATTCAATAGAAACACATTAATATTTTCTTCCTGCGTATTAAATCGAGCTTGGTGTAAAGGTAGTTGTCACACATCTCCAATACACAAATCAATCTATCTTTTTAGTTGAACAAGCTCCCTACATTATTGTGTTCAAGGCATTCTAACATCTTTCAAATTCATAATGCACAGCGTATTCATTCTATAGGTAATCAAGCTAAAGAATGTAGATTTAAATAATGTACGAACAATCACAAAACCCTTTCATAAACACCAAAACTCACAATCCCTAAAAATGAAAAGTTTAGCCACACATGCTAATCTTACATAACAATAAAAAATACATCAACATACAATGAAATAAAAACAAAACTAACCCAAAATATCTTTTGCAAGTTACAGCCGCCTCAAAGCTTCTCTTCTCAAAACTTAGACAAGAATTTGGTTAAACAAGCTACCCATGATTTTTATAGCCCAAAAATCTGACTTTTAACGCATTTTTCCTTAAGTATGCGATGCGGACTAGTATTATTTTAATCAATCTTTCGTACAATGTTGACTGGACAAATTTCTCCATCTTTTTACACTAGTTCTAATTAGGTAGTGCTAATTAGGTAGAATTTTCACTGGCTAGTGCTAATTAGGTAGAATTTTCACCTACTTTGTTGACTTGGTGATTTTCTGCATCAAAACACTGGTCGACGATGCGCCTTGGTCACGAACCAAGTGTTGACATTTTTCTCTTCTTGTTTTCTTGGACGGGTGGTCTTCCTTTGCTCCGGGTCTTATTCCGGATCATCAAAATCTGATAAAAATCAATAGAAACATAACCATGAGGCGTAATTTGTGTAGTGTTAACAAAATAGACAAAAATACTATTAAAATATCTACAATTCTACGAATTTACCCTCGAACTTAACTCTATTTATGGGACGTCTAGTTAGGCGTATAAATACGCCTAAGATTATGTTTCAATGATATGTGGAAAGCCAACATCCCTAATAAAATCAAACACTTCTTGTGGATTCTCAGTCACCAAGAACCAAAACCAGTCACGGGCTCTATACATTAGGTATGACTGTCTCCCCTAGTTGCTAGATTTGCAGGTACCACACGGAGGATATTACTCATATTTTTTTGCAAATGTCGTATAGCAAGCAGTTTTTGAAATGAGGTGCACTCAAATGTATATGTACAAAATAGCTTTGATGGAAGCTCTCTTGAATCAACCACATGGATGGATTGCCAAAGCAGATCAAGCACTAGAAATGCTCAACTTTGACGCTTGGGATACTTTCTTCCCGTATAGCCTATGGCAAATATGGAAGAACAGAAATTCTAACGTCTTTGAGCATAAGTCAAATCCCGTACACTTTGAAAACACTTTTGGTATGACCACAGAATACGCTGCACTTAGGCTGACTACCAAGGACAAATACCACACCAGGAATATTATCCAAGTCAGATGGACCCCACCAAGCAACAGAATAGTAAAATTAAACACTGAAGGAGCGGTTAATTGCTCGTCGAGGCCGGGAGGGTACGGAGGAATTCTCCGGAACTAACAAAACAAGTGGATCATGGGATACTATACAACAGTTACACGTACCATACCAATTGAAGTAGAATTGAAAGCAATAATGTGGGTTGCAACTGGCAGTACAATGAGGCATTACACGACTAGAAATAAAGTCGGATACAATGACAGCTCTGGAACATATCGCAACAAGTACACCTTTTCATAACAATTTGATTTGTGCTTGCAGATACTTGTTGAGCAAATTGGAAGTGTGGGTACTTCGCTACATGTTCAGAGAGCTGAATCGGATGGCTAAAGAAGGAGCAAGCCTAGGATATTTTGGAGAGATAAAAGTCTTTTTGAACGCGCCAGAGCTCATGCAAAATCCACTAGTTATGGACTCAATAGGTACTATGTATCCTAGGAAACTTGCTACTAATGATTCCTATACAGGCCTGAATGTAGCCCCCAGACAATTTAGGAATGCACTGTATTATTTTAAAGACTTGTCGATGCTACCAATAGGTAGCCAGCAGTGGCAGCCCCAAGGGGGATAATTTTGCTTGTCTAAATATATATAATATATCCAATTAATCAAAAAAAAAAAAAGATAGAGAGAGAGTATTATGCCGAAAAATGACTTTTTATTTTGAAAAAAAAAAAGAAAATTCGAAAAATCAAAAATCAATTTCAACTTAATTAATTTAAGTGAAACCAATTCTCAAAATTCAAAATAAAACAGAGTCGCCACCTAATTTTAAGGATAATTAGGAAACCAATAAATGTTTTAAAAGACCTAACAGAAAAATCTTTTA
>JAABOM020000075.1:1421738-1445031 GCA_011800125.2 Solanum clarkiae | reverse complement strand
GGCGGCGTTGTCGGCGGCGTCTCCATCGAATCCCGTCAATGGATTCTGGAGATCGAACTTCATGAATAAATTTTAAAAGTTTCTGAGAGTGTGGAAAAAAAAAACCAGAGCAGAGCAGGGCTTCCATATGAGGACTCCTTATTTATACCCACGTGAACAGAGTTGGAGCCTGGACGTCCCTCCGCCAGAAAATTATCCTATTAATATACTATTAAAATTAATTTTTATGTAGACTTAATTGATGTTAAGTTTTTTAAGAAACTTATATGTTTATCTTTTTAGATTTAAAATTCATTTAATTAAAATTCTGAATCTATTATTACTCAAGGCAATCAAGGAACAGAATTAGGGTTGCACTAAATTGGATTTCGTCTAAATTTTTTTGAAAAAGCTACGCAATATGCAAGATCAAACATTTTAGTTTCTATAAGATTGATCAGACACATTATAAAATATATACGATAGATAGTATCTATTATTCTAAATACAATTATTTTTTTAAAAAAAGTAATATATTGATGGTTTTTAAATGGAGGCATTTTGTTAAGAAGGTGGTGGGCTTATGAAGAATCGGGTTAGAATATTGAATAGTTAGTGATTTTAAAATCTAGTAAAACTATTATTTTTTTGCCTCGAATAAAAGTTTTACTATATCGAAATATGAAATATAGATGATGATGATCACCCAGGGAATGCACTAGCACCCTTGATAGGCCCTTTAAAACTCGCCAAAACTAGTGAAAACTTAGGTCGGTCAATTCTCCATTCATCCGACTGGGGTATGGATAATGAGGTCAGTCTCACAACCTTTTGCCTCTTATCCCCTATTGGAATAAGGTAAAACAATTCGCTTAAGCTGTTCAACCATTCCTTAGCTCGATATTTATAACTTGTTGCGATATCTCCATCGTGTCGAAAAGGGGCATCAAGCAAGACATAGCTAACGGCATAAGAGTCGACTTGGCATTAGCAACTGACACATTAAGTTTTCATCATGAATGAAATCTTTAAAAAAAAAAATCACATAAAGATTATTTCTCTAACTTGAATTCATGACATACCGATTATGCGACAACAAATTTATCAGTTACTTCATAATTGTTCTTTGTTTATTCTAAATTCACTTGAACTCAAATTACAAGGTAACATAAGAGAAATTTAAACCCAAAATTATTTAACATTATATGTTTTTCTTTATTTATTTTAAAATAATTTTTTACACATAAGATTTATAAACAGTAAGGCCATTCACATGATTCTTGAAGAGAGTGGGTCAAGTCATCCATGGGTGGAAAGTCCTATTCTCTTGGAGCTCTGTGCCCCATTGAAATAAATAAGTCCTAATATTTTTAAATTTTTTATTATTTACTTTAAAAAATTAATTTAAATTCGCATTGAAAAATCTTATTTGAAGATAAAGTTCATTTTATCAAAAGCAAACATTCTATATACTTAAATTTTAAATTCAAAATTTTTAATTAAAGATGAAAAATATTAATCATTCTATCGTATTTTATATCTATTTTTAGTATTTTTTATTTTTAGGGTTGATATATCTTGAGTTGAGGATCTTCCGAAAATAATTATGCTATTTCTATGAGATAAAAATAAAATCTACGTATATTTTATCTCTTCCAAATGATCAGACCTCACTTATATAATTTTCTCGAAAATATTGTTTTTGTTATTATATCTTATTTTTTATGGCACATAAATTTTATTTTTACAAAGAAATGTGTGTGACAAACGTGAGTACAATTAATATATGAAGTTGGGAATTGTAGTATACATAAAGGCAGACAGTTTGGGATGCCAACATGTCATCGTGTCATATATAGGAAATTTCCCATATCAAAATCTGCATTTATGTCATCCATGACCTGTTATAATCATTTGAAATGTATAGTGTGTATGACATTATATATTCTCTAAAATGCTTTTAAACGTTGTAAAAATTATATTGGATCTATTAAAATTATTAGCGTCATCGTTGTGAATGACTCCTAGAGTTTTCGCCAAAAAATATGCCTTGAGTTTCGATGCCTAAAAAAATCGTGAGCTAATATTCATGAAAATTTGAAAAATTCATCGAATTTCTGTTTCATGCTTCTAAACGCCGCAAAAATCAGGTCGGGCCTACTAAAATTGTGAACGATGATGTTGCAGACAATTTTGTAGAGTTTTTGCGGAAAAATAAGCGTGGAGCCCGGCGCTTAAAAAATTCGTAGACTAACATCCATAAAAAACTAAAAAAATCATCAAATTCCTGTCTCGTGCTCCTAAACGCCACAAAAACCACATCAGGCCCACTGCAATTATTAGCGGCGTCGTTGCAGACGATTCTGCAGAGTTTTTGCGAAAAATAGGCCTGGAGCCTGAAAAATCGTGCATATACATAGATAGATAGAGAAAAGAGAGAGAGAGATAGTTGTCGTGAAAAATTCGTGTATTAAAAAGTCAGTGCAATGAATAGAATTGTTCATTCTCTCTTTAATTAGAGGTCTTAATTCTGAGTTTTGAATATAATGAACTCTAAAGGACGCAAATTTAGATTAACTGAATTTCAATACGAGCATCAGAATAAAAAATTAAATAAAAGTATGTGTGTATATATACACACACTTTCCTTTGTACGTCTTGAGAGTGGAAATATTTAATTTTAGTTATGAAAATATAGATTTTTCAACTTTCTATATTTAAAAACTATTTTTTTCATCTCTTTTAAGTTGTCATGTCATGTCTTTCGAAAGTCAATTTGACTAATTTTTAAAATTAAACAAGATTAATTAATATAATATTTTAAAATAAAAATTAAACTTTCAAAAACTATTTAAAAAAAAGTATTACTGATTGCTTTTTTCATAAAGAACATTTTCTTGTAGAATTATCAAAATAGATCTTTTAGCCATTTTGATTATTAGAACTCACTTTCACAATGTATATAATCAACTTAAAAATTAAGCTATCAATGGTAAATAGAGGAAGTTTCCATCAAGTACAAATTTACAATTTACAACTAGAAATATGTGGGGTAGGTGAATAAAGTGTTTGTTATGAAAATATTCAAAAGTTTTGTCTATAATTAGGTGTAATCAATTATTGGTAGTATGAAATCTTTTGAATTAACTAATGTATGTTGACTCAAAGTAAATATTTTAGTTTTAATTCAATAATATTTTTCAGATGATTTAATTAAATAACATATATTAAGGCTAATGAAAATATCAGAGTGATGGTGTAAATTTTGATTTACTATTTTTTCCATGTCAAATATAGGTCGGAGACATGCACTTCCATAAAAAAAAGCTCTTGATCAGTAATAAATCTTAAAGTTGACTCGTGAATTATAATAACGAGCCATGTAAAACTTAGTTCAATGAAATATTAGTCGATAGTCCAATTATTCCGAGGACTAGCTTAATTGGAATGGAACGATAATATAATTGTAAAGATCGAAAAATTATATTATTTAAAGTGTACAAAATATTTTTATTAGTATAAAACTTGTGAAAGAGAATGTACTTATAATAATCTAGGCTAACATGATCAATATGGCACAAAAATATAAAAATATTTTTGCACTAGGTTATAAACTCAACAAAATCTTACAATATAATAGATATATATATATATATATATATATATTATATTATATTATTTCACTATTTTTTCTGGGACCATTGATCAGTCACTTATTTTATAAGACATAATGATGAAAAATGGGGGCACCATTAAAGATCGACGCACGTTAGTCGAAGCAATGTCACGTAATATCGTCATGTCTAAAAATTTTATTCAACACCCATGTATATCAATATACTCGTAATGTCGAATGTATGTGTACCTTTATCCTTCCACGTGAATTCATTCCTATGTATATGTTCAATATGATCATTTGATAAAAAAAATGTTTAACTGATCATTTTTCGTACGAATCGAAATAGAGAAAAGGATCAAAATAGTCCATTATCTTTGAAGTTTGACTCAAAAGCATCTATATTCTTTTACTTGAAGTCTAATAGTACGCAATATTTATGAAAAAGACTAAAATAGTCTATTATCTTTAGACTTGGAATCAAAATCATCCATATTCTTTTACTTGGATCACTAATAATATACAATGTTTACTACAGTGGTGCAATTTTGGTTATCCTCCAATTTTTTGGTTAAATTTTAATATAATATTTTTTTTACTTTAAATGCAAAATACCATTTTCTAATCACCTAAAAAACATGATAAAATTATTAGTAACCAATAAATTTTATAATTTTTTTCACATCAATATATCTATATTTTGAAAATATAAATTTTTTTACCGTTTATTAAATTTGATCTTGTATTTGATTTGAAGATATAAAAATTAAAAATTTCACCATTTATTGAATTTGATTTTGGTGAAATGGTGAAATTTTTAATTTTATTTTTTACATATTGAATTCATTTAATTTCAATAAATGGTGAATTTTTTAACTTTTATACCTTCAAATCAAATACAAGATCAAATTTAATAAGCGATAAGAAATTTATATCTTCAAAATATAGATATATTGGTGTGAAAAAAATTATAAAATTTATTGGTTACTAATAACTTTATCATGTTTTTAAGGTTATTGAATAATGGTATTTTGCATTTAAGTAAAAAGTATACTATTAAAATTTAACAAAAAAATTGGAGGATGACCAAAATTGCACCACTGTAGTAAACATAGTGTATTATTAGTACTCCAAACAAAATAATATGAATGGTTTTGAGTCCAAATCCAAAAATAATGAACTATTTTAATCCTTCTCGTAAGCATTATGTACTATTAATGTTCCAAATAAAAAATATAGATAATTTTGAATTCAAACAAAAAAATAATGCACTATTTTGATTCTTTTCGAAATAGGGTAAAAATTTTAGTGGTAGGCTTCTTTTTGGCATGCAAGTTGTCTATAAAAGATTAATGTATGTACATTTTTGTATGATATTTATTCTCTTTTCTTTTTCTTGTTTTAAGTCAATCATGTCTCTTACAAAATGATATTGTTTGTAAAATTTATTGATATTTGTGAAAGTAAAAAGTTCAAAATGATTTTGCCAAAGTGCTACACATGTTTAGTTGGTGTTGCACTTTTTTATCTTTTTTTTTTTTTAAGTACAATTTTCATATAATAAACAATTTGTTTTAAGAATTTTTGGTTGACTTGATCAATTGTATTCTGTTATAGTTTTTACATAATTACAATATGATAATCACTATTTTTTTATTTTAATCATTCTATATTCAATGTCTGGATCAGAGTTCGATTAATCTGGATTTGTGCGATGTAGGACTCAATTAGGGAAAAGTGTTCCCTACCAAGGATTTTTTCATATCTAGGCTTAAACATAAGATCTTTGATTAAGGAAGGAACAGTCTCTTCCACTGTACTGCATCCTTTGGTTAGTAGTTACAATGTGGTAATCACTATCTAATGTTTGAACAACTCTAAATATAGACAATTCTTGAGTTTATGTAATATATATCGTAAATATAAATAATTTTTTAAATCATTAAATTATTTATATCTGTTATAGCACGTAACATATTTACGTTCAAATTTGGATTTTTAAATTTTAACGACATTTCCGTATGAATATCTTTTTGAAGAACCAAGTCTCCATTGTCGAAGGTCGTAGGTGGATTAGAAGATTACTAAATTTCAAATTAATGAGTATTATTCAAATTAATGAGTATACACCCTTTAATTAATGAGTATTATTCAAATTAATAAAATGAAATATAACCAAGGTACATCTTTTTGATCAGAGGTTGAATCGATCATCAGAAGAAGAATTAGGTCAAACATTAGGATACATTCTGGGAAAATCAAACTTCCATCGAAGAGAAGTAAATGAAAGACTTTCATAAAAATTCTCGTAAAATCGAGAATGAAGTTTTCATTCTGTACATGCCAAATCATGAATTAGTAACTGCTTTCAATTTCTAAAAAAAAATACCAATTGTGTCCAACTTTCATTCAAAAATGGATGTTTAAACAAAAATGTGTTTCACAAGTTTGTATGTGGTCAAGGACAATAAGACAAGACAATGGTGAGTTTCTTTATCTTCACGCTTTCACCCTATGAGGATAGCAATATCATGATGTATCTTTTATAGGAGTCTCTCTCTTTTATAGTGTATCACTTTTCTCACTCTATTTTTTTTTTAATTTCTTGTTTTTCATTGTTATTTTACATTAATCTTTATTTTGATGTCTAATGGCCACGTCATTGGTAGAGGCGAATCTACACGTTCATGTGAAGGTGAATATGCATTCGTTAACTTCGATGCAATCGAGGCTAATAAGTTTTGAACTTGCGATCTGATGATGCAAAGTGAAGTTCAAAATTATCGCTTCTTATACCAAACTTTATCTAGTTAAGTTATATAATTCATATTTATAAGTTAGTACATTAGGTTTATATTTTTGTACGTAAATAAAATTATACATAAATTGATATTGAGTAACATGCTTTAACTAAAGTATATTAGTTATATATTGCTGATACATTCATCAGTTTCAAATTCTGAATTTGTCTCTAGACTCGTTAGAAATGAAAATTATATTGTCACCCAAATGTTGCAAATGATGGTTGCATGATGACAAGCTTACCTCATGCAATGAACTCCCACTTTAGAGGAGATAAGTGTAAAAATGAGAGGAGGTGTTTGGTATAGTTTGGAATGGTAAATGTTTTTCTAAAAGAATTTTTTTAGGGGAAAATAAGTGATATTTTAATTCCATTTTTAGAGTATGATGAGTTGGTAAAAATAAATTTATTTCAATAATATTTATACGTAATCTAGTAAAACACTATATAGACAGAATGAAGTGGGGGACGATGGTGGAGGCCTAATATTTTAACTTAAACTTTGTTACTTACACATTGACATATATACCACCAAATAAGATATTTTGGTATTTCCACAATAATCTCGATCACATAATTATTGAACCAATTTTATCTCTAAATTAGAATTATCTCCTATTATAAAATGATCTAACACTTTATCTACATATAAAAAAAGTTATATTCACCTTTTTTATGCATATAATTTGTCCTTGAACGGGATTCAATTGGCCCCTTGTCTCAAGCTAGCTCCGCCAATAATCACGATGTCCTTTAAACGTAAATTTCGAAACAAATCTAGGCTTTTAAAAATAATACCCTTGGAAACTTACTTTTACTAACAAAAATGAATGGATAATATGTAAAATCACCTTTTTATTACGGTTATATACATATGTTTAACCACCATAAACACAAAAAATGAATATTCTTGATGCTTTTTTTAAGAATCATTAACTGTTTTTTTGACAGTTAAAAGTAAATGGTAACTAGTAAATTTGAAACAAGTCCACTAAATGATGACTTAATTTTCATTGCATATATATTATGTTCTTAATTTATAGAATATTTATTCATGCAAAAAAAAAAAGAGTTCAATTCTTTGCTTTTTCTTCATGACTCAAACATGCATAATTTACTTTCCTTTCTTTGCACTCAAAATCCTCAATGCAAAAAATACATCTTTATATATTCATTATTGATTAAAAGATTATCTCAATTTTCATGTTTAATTAAAATGTCTTGATGTATATTGCATTCTCTTGCACTTTGTTTTCATAATTTTGAGAAATAAACCAACCTTTATGCATACGCAACATTCTCTAGTGGTTCATTTGTTTGATCGTAAGCTAAGATTGCTTTTGTTTCTATAATATTTTCTTCATTAGTCGTAGAAAGAGGGTTCTCCTCATGGAACTATATTTTTTTTATCCAAGATTAATCTTTTTTCGATTTTACTTTTTTAAACTTTCATTCCTTCATATAGAAATATGAAGAACTAGGGTCTCTTTAGATTCTGCAATATTTTCTCAAGATTTTTCGCTCGAGATTAATCTTTTCGATTTTATTTTACATTTTTCGTTTCTTCCTATAAAGGATCATCAAAATAGGATCACTTTTGTTTTTGCAATATTTTCTTCATTCATCATAGGATTCATCATGACATTGTTTTTGCTCATGGAATTATATTTTTCATACAAGACTAATTTCTTTTTTTGTTTTTAGTTTTTTTACAATTTCTTCCCTCCTAATGATTATTCAAAAAAAGTAGGCAATAAAACCTAAAAGTAAAATAAAATTATAAATAGGGGGAAAAAAAAGATGTTGTATATTTCTAGAATATTGGGATATCAAAGTGTGATTCATCAAAAGCCATTTCAACTACTTTTAAGAAATTGGCATAAGCAAAGTTTTAATTTAATTCCAGTATCATGGGAAAAACCAAAAATAGGATGGACAAAATTAAATTTTGATGGATCATGCAAATGCAAAACAGGAAAATCAAGCATTGGAGGTATTTTCAGGAACCACGAGGCCGAATTTCTACTAGGGTATGCTGAATCAATCGGGAAATCCAACAGCACAATTGCTGAACTGGCAGCTTTAACCAGAGGTCTGGAGTTAATACTTGAAAATGGTTGGAACGAAGTGTGGCTCGAAGGCGATTCTAAGTCTTTGGTTGAAATTATTGCACAAAAAAGAGTTGTTAGATGTGTTGAAGTGCAAAAACAAATTAATTGTATAAATTTACTTATTCCTAAAATTAAAAGTTGTATAGTAACACATATTTTTAGGGAAGGAAATAGAGCTGCTGATAAATTTGCACAATTGGGACATCATATCAAGAATCCACAAATTTGGAGAAATAATCCTCCTAAACAACTTCTTCGTATCGTAAATGAAGACGCTGAAGGTAAGATATTTTTTCGTAGAAGATAGGTATTTGATGGTCGAAATAGCCTTAGTTCATGTAGGGTTCGAAGAAGGGTTCAACTCGATTCGATTGCTAAAAAGGATATAGAAAGGAAAATTTATTTCATTTTGTTGTATGATTTTTTTTTTCATATGTATTTAAGATAGGAAACAATCTATTAATTGGTTATATTGTATTTATTATACATAATTGTTGTAATCATAAGTGTTTCCTCAAGAACTCTTGTATATTGTTTTCATTTTTTATATTTGCATTTAAAGAGATAGTGGCACATAAATTATTACAATGGAGCAATATAAAAATATGAAATGGTTTTTATATTACATGATGAGGATATAGGGAAAATAGGATGAAAATAAAAAGTGGTATACATATATACATATATATATAGTAACATGTGTCATGTATGTAGTGCACAACAATTTAGAAACAATCAAATTGCATAAATAACAATAACATAATGCACGTGTTATCACTACCTCGAAAGGTAAAGAGATGGTTTCCGAAAGATCCACAGCTCAAGTAACACATATCAAAGTGTGTCATGGATGTAATGCACAAAAATTTAGAGACAACCAAATTGTATAAATAACAATAATATACTCAGCATAATTCCACAAGTGAAATCAAAAGAGGATTGAGTGTATGCGAACCTTATCACTACCTCGAGAGGTAGAGAGGTGGTTTCATAAACCCTCAGCTCAAGCAACACATATCAGAGCAATTTGAAAATGATAATGCAGAAGTAAAGAGAGGATATAGTAAGCAATAAGGAAGGCATACCAAAGCATTTCGAAAACAAGGATCAATAACAGCAGTCAAATAATGAGATAATCGAAACACAAGAAACAACGTATCTGCCTCAAATTTAAAAAATTTTAAAAGACAACTCATAAGTTTTGTTCTTTCACCAGCTTAACAATAGCAGCTTCACACAAAATTGTATTTTTCATTCAACAAAAACTAGAAAAATTACATACATTGAGAGGAAAACTGTAGGGATGAGAACAAAATTTCAACATCTTCATCTTTCTTTCTCCCTAGATAAAACTAATAAAAGAAAGAAAAAAGGAAAACGAAAATGAAAACTTAAACTTAAAAATCAATGAATCAACTTAGCCATTGCTTGCCGCAAGTTTCAAGCTCCAGAGGTCAGTATTATTCGTACTCGCTATATGTATATAAGATATTTTCCCTAACAAAATCTTGTGAGGCAGATATGTTGCTAGCTAAATGGTTAAAAAGTAAACTAGAGAAATGATTTTGGTCTTTGGGGGCTAAAATATACATTTGTGTGTCGTATATCATGATTCACGAGACGATTCATTTGTAGTAACATGAGGGAAGTTTCATGGAGCCATGACCTGTTCGATTGTGTAGGAAAGATCCTTTGCCCAGTCGGCTTTGAGAAGTAACGTCTGTAGTGTGCGCATTATATTATAATCTGGATCAAGTTTCCGTTGCCAGCCCTGCAGCAACAAGATAAACAGGGTCATGTATAGTACAGAAGCAATAATTTCATTCAGTTTATTACCTTTGTCGTCCATAGGCAGAGGTGACGAAGGGTATGGTCAAGTAATCATTGGTAGTATTGTGTACTTGTAGTTTCAACCCCATAGAGGTACTTTAAATTTAAAACGTATCAGTCAACCTGATCTATTTGTTTGTCTGGTTTTGATTTGGCACAGAGTTTTTAAGTAAAGACTACTTTTGAATTTTGTGGTCTTAAAACTAAAAGTTATGTAAAATGTACCAGACTGCCCTTCAATCTTTGTGGTGTTAAACATGTCACGTGGAAAGTTGGAACCAAAGAATTGCAAAAAAGGGAAAGAGGCAGTCCTTTTGAAACAGAGGGAGTAGCTACTTAGCAAAATTATAAGTTCAATTAATAATGAGTGACGGGTCAAAAACACACCCCAAGTAACCCTTTTTTTTGAGTTTCTTACCTGAACTACTAGGTGTTTCACTCCTACCTGAACTATCATCAACTATTTATTAAAACACACGTCAATTATAAATTGTTCAATAGGAAAAGCGAACAACAGATAGTTGAGGTGCTCTTCGATAAATAGTTAGTGGTAGTTCAAGTAGGAAACATGCATACTTGATAGTTCTGATATGAAACTCAAAAAATCAGGATACTTTAGGTGTGTTTTTGACCTTCACTCATTATTTATTTACAATCTAATATAAGCTCAAGTGATATAGGAAAAAACTACCTCCAGGACTAAAGTGGTAACCATCGCAGTGCACACGTTGCCATCAATGTTCACTCTGTGACGCCTAACTTGTTCAAGTAGTTGCGTCATGCAGTCCCCAGGATGGACTAAATCTCCTTCCGGAGTCCCCCAAAAATCAAAGGACTCTTTCACTTCCTGTTCAATAAGAAGACAGAGACTAAATATTGTCAGATACAAAGAGGAAAAAAGGTATTGTTCATATAACTAGTGTTTTAAGATACCAAAACTCGCACAAATTCATAAGCAAAACAGATATACTGGCAGTGGTCATAAAAAGGCCACTATACAGAAAATCAATAACATTCCAAAAAGACTATTCCCTCCATATTGGAACTAAGAGAGTGGCTGGTTGAAGAGAAAGGGAGCCTAAAATCCAGGGAAACAATGTCTTCAAACCATTAGACTTCCATGTAGGGGGAGAGTGGTTGCATTAAATCTCCAAATCCATTTCCGGTACCAGGTAGGATTCACCAGCCGCGAGACATGCCCATAAGACAAAAGTAATACGAATGGATCATGACTATTCAAAAGAGCCAAGCATATTGGAACACTGTTTTGATCCTGCTGACAGGAGCAAAGGATGGTCTCCTTCGCCTATGTGCATATGTACGAAGAAAGGAGCCTCCTGAAATATCCAAAAATTTCTAAGGAAGGAAGATGTGAAGAGTTGATAAGAAACGATCGCGAGCTTCTGACAGTCCATAAATCTTTTCTTGAACTTTGCACCAAATCACCCCCACCCTCCAGACAAAAAAAAAAAAAAAAAAAAAAAACTAAAAAGACCAGATGCAAAGTTTTTCACTCTGATAAACTATTTCATTTATGTATAAACTTCTCTTTCTTTTTTTTGGTGAATATTAAAACGCAGCACCAGATATTACAAGGCTGGGGGTTTAACCCGTTGAAGGTATTAACATAGGGGTAGCAGGGGTATTAGTAGCAGTACTGATATTTGCAACCCGTTGAAAGTTGGATAAACGCTGACTAGTACAAAACGATGAAGAGCTCCTATGATTCGTCCATCTCCGGAAAGACATTCCCTATCCTATCATCTTCAAGAGCAGCAGCAACCAATGACGGAGGTAGCTCAAAAAATTGTATCGTATTTGCATGAGTACTTGCAGTGTTTAGCCCTATCTAAGACAGTCTGTCAGCCAAAACATTTGCTCCCTATTAACTTCTCTTTCTACAATTTCCCCAATGATGTAGGAAGTTTTGGAAAACAATAAATAATTTGTAAAGTGACATTTTAGCAGTCAAATGATGTTATAAGAAACCATGTTTTCACCATTCATTATAACTAGAGCATTCCAAGAGATAAGCAGCAAATGAGCTGATTTCACAATTATCTACACCGGTAGAACTGATCAAGTCACCACTATCCGGTGCATCAGATCTTACGGACACTATGAACACAGAGAATGCAATTGGATTTGGTTCTGCAGGATGCTTATAAGAAGTGGTCATTAGTTGCTGTCACTTGTAAGGAGATGGATCTTACATTGACTACAGTGTCCAGTAATTATGATCTTCCATATATAGTTCTAGGTTGTGCTCTTCCTGTGACACCAGCGTCGAGGGAAGGACTAAAAAGTTGCAAGTCGTAACCCTGAGTAGAAGACTACATCATGATGGCAAGAAAAACAATATCAACGTTCTGGCACATCACATCCTAGTTTTCCTTATCCCTTTGACTTTTCTCTTCTAATTGGTTTAGCATGCTCTTTTATCAAAAAAGAAATGAACTTTGGCATGCTCTTCTATCAAAGGTATACATTCAAGACAATTCCCTAATGCTGACACACAAAAGGCACATTGATGAACTTCCTAAAAGAGAATAAGTCATTTAGAGAACAGGGAAACCACATCTTCACACCCGTATATCGGAGATTCAGCCAAATTTCTCATGAAGTAACAACCAGCATAACAATTCTAATGGTGTTGCTTCATTGAACTTCAGTTTTAAGAATAGCTAATTAGTCAAAGTACTTTGGTTAAACCAGCCAAACAACAAAAGTCAACATGTAAATAGAAACAAGCATATACAAGTTTCTAATTCAGGCAAATGACATGATTTTCAAGGAGTTACACGACGGCCATGTGATGATGCATCAAATAGATGCAAGGGTGGATGCTCAGTAGGTCCTTGAGTGACAGATTGTGTTCTGAGTCTTTGAGAATCACCTTGAAATAGAACAGAAATTTTGGATGAGTAAAATATTCACCTTAATGAAGGCATCTGGATCAGGGCAATTCTGCTTCTTTGATAGATTTAGAGTGCACCGTGCTGCAGCGGTACCATCTCGACGAGCAACAGCCTTAAAGAATTCAAGCAAATTCAACTTATCGTTCTGAGAAAGTTCAGCAGTCATGCCTACATCAAGGAAAATCACATGGGGCTTTGACTTGAATATACGTTTCTGAGAGGACTTGTGCTGTGATACACGGACAAGAATATTTCCTGGATGCATGTCTGCATGCATGAAGTTGTCAACCTGAAAGAAAGAAGTGTACCTTAGGTCCACTGGTAAATTATCTCTCAGACAAGCACACACATCTCCGCTTTCCATTTATTATGTCAAGTTTACATCGAAGCTTTCACATAATATATGAAATAACATGAAAAGGACCACATGAAGAGCCACTGTACTGGCTACAGCCTATATCTCAAAGTGATAGTTTATTTGAAAGCAACTTTGAGAGAATTAGGGTGAAGCCAGTTACTAGTGAGCTCCTTTTACACCAGACCATATTGGAAGAAAGTAATGTCATGACGTGGACAAATGCTGTTCATTATCTTGTGCAGAAGAAAGAGGAGACGAACAAAAAGGAATATATCTGAACAACCAACAATATATCCACATGCATAATGGATGGAGACATCAAGCAAAAGCATACAAGGTATCTTTCCACAAACATATAACATTATTTGTTCTTAGGGGTCATTTGGTAGAAGGTATTAGAGAAAATAATACATTCATTAGCTTTGCTATTTATCCAATCCCTTGTTTGGTAGTGTTTTCAACCTATGTATAACTAATACACACTTTATTCCATATTATTCTTAAACATAGTAAACATTGTCGAAAAGAAAAATCTTTTACATAGTAAACTATGGCAATAACAATATGGGGTACTATTTCTAGTCTAATAGGACTATTCGATACTATCTCTATTCTAATACACCCTATTTATTTAATACAACAAACCAAACGGTCAGTAAAAAATAGTGACCACATAACTATCCCAGCATTACTTCTTTGAGAAGAAGGTAACCAAAACTAATTCCAACATTACTAATACACCATATTCAGTACCGCTTTATAAACCTTACCAAGCAACCCCTTAAAAGTGTATAGACCCCTATGTCCAATACTCATCTAAGATTTACATTTGAAAAAGAAAAAAAAGGAACCAATAAGGAATATCAAATAAGCTTTGTCTATATCATACTTCAATAGTGTCTTCAGAATGTGGAGAAGTATTGGAGAATCTTGTCCGTAGATTGAGTAAATCCAATTATATTATACAGTAGAAACAATAGAAGGATGAATTGAAGTAACTGAATGTAGACCCTCTTTCGGATCCAATTGCAGTTAAAATTTTATCTTCTAGCTTTCTTGGAAAAAAAGGAAACAATCTTTGTTGCATCTGACCCATAATTTTTTTTTTAAAAAAGGACAAAATTTTAGGAAACCATCACTGTAAGATGAACCACAAACAAATCCATGATAAGAAAAACAATTCGAACAAAGTACATCAAAGAAAAACTTACCAGAAGCATCTTGAGGAGTGCATGAGTTCCAATATGAGCAAGCGCACTCTTAAGTCGCTCATGACCCTGAAGTTCATCAACATAGTGGGCAACACTTTCCCCTTCCTCAAAAGTTTCCACCAGCACGGCAGGATGTACTAATGGATAAACAGGCTTAGGGAAAGAGACATTTTTCCATCTTCGAAAATTATAAATAAAACGACTTAGATGGGCAGCTTCTCTTGCTAGGTCAACTTGTGACATCATAAAGACAGCAAATTGCTGCACACTTTCATCCAATCTAAGCCACTTAAGTGACGGTATGAACCCTGATATTTTTGCAACTATATTGATAATCTCAAAGTCTCTTCTTATTGATTCACCAACTCCACGGTGTCTAACTTTCACAGCCACTTTCACAGGCTTGATCTCACGACCAGGATATCTAGACTTCAAGGAAGCACGATGCACTTGAGCTATACTTCCAGATGCTACAGGGGTCTGCTCAAAATCGTCAAAAATCTCGGTAAGTTTGCGACCAAAAGCTTTTTCAACTGCTTTTTTAGTGTAGGCCCAGCTATGTTCGGGAGCTTTTGAATGAAGCTTTGACAGCTCAGTACACAAGTCTCTCGGGAACAGATCCGGCCGTGTAGCCGCCCATTGGCCCCATTTTATAAATGCTGGACCTGCTCTTTCAAGAGTCCGGTGAACAACCTGAAGCCATATTTTCCTGAACCCAGGTCCCAGAACTTCTGCAAATGGAGCCATTGCAATGCTTGGAGAGAACAGGATTGCCAAATAAAAAGCTCTCACCAAAAGAATAGCACCTTCAAATGCTGAAAGGATTAGTTGAGTAAATAAGGCATGACTATCTTCTGCACGTACATAAAATCTATTCCTTGCCGAGGAAAGCTCCACAACCGCCAGGGCCTCTGCCTCTGCCACTGCTACTTTCTTTCCATACCTTAAGGCAAATACACCTGGAACAACAACCGCAGAACGGCACAAAGCCAAACTAACTGCTTGAGCAATTCTACTTAGTGGCATAAAAGTTCTTCCCCTGTAAAGAGAAATCAGTAAGAACCTCTTCCAAGCAAGTCGGGCATGATGTGCTTTAGGATTGCTCCACCAAGTGGCTGACTGTATCTTGTGAAAATTGTTGCACATATCGCTTTGTACTTTGCACCCAGTAAATGAAGCATATCCTCTAGCAGAAGATGTGTATTGCCCATAAAATCTGTACTTTGAAGAACATATCCCAACCCTAACCAGCAATCCATGTTTTTCTCCTAAATAGGCACTTCTGTGACTTTTTTCAAGGGATTGTGCAACTCTTTTAATACTACCAATTCTAAAAAATCTGCATTAACACTCAAAAAGTACAACGGCAAGTTACAAAAGGCATTATGAGACAACAAAAGACCAAGGTAATTCAAAAGCAATCCAAGTACTATTAAAATAACGGATACACGAAAACAATATCCATTAGGAATTCACCAACAGAATCATATAACTCAAGAACAGCTATACTCCCTCCACGTTTTGCTTTCTCTTAAATATTTGATGGTGCCACAGGACCCTTCTTTTCCATAAAGGTTGAGGTAAGGTCCCGAACATCCTACCCTCCCAGACCCCCTTGTGGGATTGCACAGGGTTTGTTGTTGTTGTCACAGCACCCTTCTTATGGTGCTCCCCCCCACCCCATATCCCCCTATCCAGGTCTAACACACATCTGTGATCTTGTAGGCTCTACTCCCAAAACATGGCAATGCTATGTCATAAAAAAGCGTGGATTGTTGAGCAAATAATAACTAATAAGTTCTACATGAGATTAGTTTTATTGTTGTTGATAAATAACTATTATACAGGGACAACTATTCAATTGATAAAAGCTTTCTGCAACATGCCAAGTAGTTTGTTATTAAAGTAATTTCATACACTCCACTCATTATTATTCTTCTTCTTCTATGCCACCTGATAATTGGACTCTGTTGTGATCACACCACATTGGTTATAATGCTGCTCATTCATATCCTAACAAATTCGCCTCTCATTTATTTGTAGGCATTTAGCTTCATATTAGGCAGCTAATAATGCTCAGTAAGCCAAAAGGATCAAATACAAAGCCTAGAAATAAAGCCAAAGCCCACAGGAATCTGAAAGAAAAAGAAACTGTCCACTTGAAATCACTACCTCAGCTAGTAACTAATTGGGTCTCAATATAGCATAGCTACCAAGACATCCAAATAACGAATAATGTTCTTATCTGATGAAAATTCCTATTTTTACCCCACTCACTCATTGCAATGGATTTACAAACATAAAAACAGTCTAAATATGATGAATTCATCCCCTATGTTACGAAGCTATAACACAGACTACTGTGGATTTGTCTACATACTTCGCGGAAAAGGCTCCAACTTTACTCAACGAAGTGTATTGAGAACCATGAGACATCAGGTTCAAATCCCACCAGACACAAAAGTGCTAGGTGATTTCTTCCCAATTGTCCAAGCAACACACTTACCTGTGTTAGTGGGAAGTAGCACATACACATTGCATCAGTCCACCTACGTGTAAGCTAGCCCTAACACCACCATTAAAGAAACAAACAACGCTCCAACTTTAACACCCCACCCCCACCCCCTATGCTTATATAGCAATCCCTAACTAATTTAAGAATTGAAGGTGCAATACTTATTCTCCTAAAAGTACTATAAACAAACAATATTGTAAACAACACCAAGAATCAACAACAAATTCAAAAAGAACAAAACCCCACAAATTAAAAACTCAAAATAAAAAACCCCACAATTTAAAAATCCAAAATTCATAAGAAAAAACCATAAATTAGAAATCAAAACCGCATCTTTTTATTCAAACTAACCTTGACATGACGATGCAAAAAAAAGATTAATTGGTGACTGTTTGGGGATGTCTCAAATGAAACTAACGTGCGCAGGTGATGAACAATGGCAGCTTAGAAGAACATTTAGGGTAATTATTGTTGAGGAGCAAGAAGAAGAAACCATTGTCACAAAAAGGAAATTATTATTTTTTTTTTTTGGTTCTTTTCTTGCTTCTCCTTAAGACAATTTTGATTTAGCTATAAAAAAATAAATAAATTGGGATATTGTATTAACCTAGACGGCGTAAGAAGAAGAAGAAAAAAAATATGAGAAAATATGAAATTAAAAATAAATAAATTAGTTTTGGATCTTGGGGTAGAGGGCAATTCCCACAACTTGGGGGACCAAGATTCAATTAGGCATGTCAATTATTAAAAAAAAAAAGTTTGGACAAATTTAGTTGCCACAATAATAAAAATTATTATTATTTTTAGAATTTTGGAGTTATCGTGTTTGAATTGTGTTGATTATATGATTATTTTTGTTAGGAAATATTTTATTTAGTAAATAATTTTTGAAAATGTTGAATGTTGCAACAATAACAGCAACATATCTAGTGAGAATTCTACAAGTGGGGTCTTGGGAGGGAAGAATGTACGCAGACGTTATCACTAGCTTATAGAGATAGAGTGGTTATTTCTAAAAGACCCTCATCTCAAAAAGATTATCCCTAAAACGACTAGAATGGACAACTAATGAGAATATATAGAGATAATAAAAATAACAAAATGAATAACGGAAAATAGTGAATGCGAAATCACAAAAAAAATGAAACTAATTTATATATCTTAACTGATTTTAAATTTAATAATAATAAATAAGTAAATTAGTTTTGGATTTCACTTGGGGTCAAGATTCAAGAGATGCAAAGTCATGTCAATTTTAATTTGAACAAATGGCTCCTTAATTTATATGTTATCAACAAAACTTAATATTTACCATACATGGCAAGCTAGGAAGTGGAATGTTCTGGCAAAAAATTATAAATAATGAGGTGATAGTGCCATTGATTCAGAGAGAATTAAGAGAACGAGTAAATATAATCAGGAATATAGAGAAAGCAAAGAAATATCTATAGCTAATACATAAAATCTGTAATTAGAATAGGATGGAGTGATGAATTTTTGTTTCTCTAAGGTCTGATTGACTCCTGCACCCTTCCTAGAAGGTGGTAGGGAGATTAGATGCTCGTAACATATACTTATTATTAGTGTAATGGTAATATTTTCACAGTTTATTATAAACAAACTTAATATTTCTTTTATATGTTATTATTATTATTAATAAAAACTTAATTTTTCATTCGTATGTTTAGACAAGATTGAGGTCAACCTTTGCCACCTTCTCCAAGCAAATCGAAAAATATCTTCCAAACATTAATATAAAGGGGAAAAAATAAAAATCAAACACCTCGTACTGTTTTTTTTTTTTTTTTTTTTTTTTTTTTTTTTTTTTTAAGTTATTCTTCAAAACCCACACTTATTATGAAGAGACAAGTCAATGCCAAGTTGACAAATATCACAATTTTTGATAACCCTTGACACCAATAAAAGAATATCAAAAAACAACTTTGACTCCTTCACAAAGTTTATATATTTGTTGTGAAATTATTTTAAAATGTATATATAAATATTAGATTTTTGAAATCGTAAATCAAACAAATTGTACCAATATGAATCGTGGCAGAGGAGTAAATATCCCTTCGATTCTTAAGTAAAACATATCGTGTTTATATTATAAGTATGAAATCAGTTGTATTAGAAAATAATTCACAGTTTTTTGTATTTTTTCTTCAAATCTCAACTCTTTTCGAAGATTCACCGCAAATGTTTTTAAAAATTGACTACAAAATCCAATTTTTACCAAACTAAAAGCACAAATTCATCCAAAACAAGCCAATTCCACCTTTGAAAATATATAAAGTTGATAAATATGTATCTTTTTCTTAACAAGAAAACATAACATAAACAACCCCTTGTCATACATATTTTTTGTTTTGATCAAAATAATAATATAACAACCCAAAATGTCTCATACAAACTTGCTCTCATTGTCCCCTTTTGCCATTTCAACATTACCAACTCCAGGATACTCAACTTCATCCATGAACCTGGACCAAAACCAATGCTGTTTCCACACCACAACCATCTCTTCAATGGGTACATTCTTCGTCTCGGGCAAGAAGAAGTAGATAAACACAGTCATCACACACACAAAGAACGCGAAGAAGATGAACAAACCGAACTTCAGATGACACAACATAGTCAAGAAAATTTGCGCCACTATGAATGTGAAGATCATGTTGACTGATACATTGATACTTTGTGCTGCTGATCGAATTTCGAGGGGGAAAATTTCACTAGGGACTAACCACCCTAGAGGTCCCCATGACCAAGCAAATCCTGCTACATAAACACAGATGAATATCACAACTAATATTGCATACCATTTTGGCAAGTCACCTGCATAACCATCTGTCCCAAACTTTGATCCAATGCAAATTGCCACAGCAACCTACACATCAAAACAACGAAAATATTAGTGACGAAGCTAGGATTTTCTACAAGATAACAGACCATCTGTACTTCTTCCCTTTCTCAAAGACTCGAGAGATAACAAGAGCTTAGTGTATCTAGCAACCGTTTGTGAATGAAACTAATCTAGAAAATGAGATTTATAACAATATCCCCAATGTGGTCCATCAAGAAAATAAGGCTCAACCTAGATAAGACAGCGCAAAATAGACCATATGTACTACTCTCCTTTCTAGAGACTCGACAGAAAATAAGAGCTTAGTGTATCTAGCAAACATTGTAGAATGAAACAATGCAAGAAAGTGAGATTTTAAACTTACTTGACAAATGAGCATTTGGATTCCACCTTCAAGGAACAAAAATCTTCTTCCCAATTTATCGACATAATAAATCGAAACAATGGTAGCAACAACATTGACAATACCAGTAATAACAGCAGACATAAGTGAAGCATCACCACCAAAACCAATAGTCTTGAACAATACAGGAGCATAAAACATGATGACATTGATCCCAGTAAGCTGCTGGAAGAACGGAATGGCGATAGCCATAGTGAGATGTGGTCTGTACTTCTTTTGCAATAAGTTCCTCCATGGATGTTCAACTTTCCTCGAGGCTTCACTAGCCGCGACTAAATCATTGAACTCTTCATCCACATTACTGATACCCCTAATCCTCTTGAGCTTCGTCTTGGCCTCCTCGTGGTTTCCACGTTCAATGATGGAGTTGGGGGTCTCAGGGAGGAGGATGGAACCGATGGAGATGATCAATGCAGGTACCATAGCGCCTCCTAGACTCAAACGCCATCCCCATGTAATTTTCGCGAAGAAATAGTTCAACACATTGGCTACAAGAATGCCAACTGTGATGGATAATTGAAAGCCAATGTTAAGTGCTCCTCTGTACTTGTATGGTGCCATTTCAGAGAGGTACAAAGGAACAGACTGCACAGCAAATTTACCAAGAACATGTTACAACAATAACAACAGACAGAGTGAAATTCCATAAGTAGGGTCTAGAGACTGGGTAGATTATACGCAAATAACAGACTTTACCACTATCTCATGGAGGTAGCAAGGCTATTTTCGAAAGACCTTGGTTCAAGTACAACAAATAATAAGAAAAAAAAACAACGAAGAAAGCATCACATTTAATAAGGAAAGCAATGCAAAGCATAGACGACAACACAGGATGATAGAAAAAGCAACAACGACAAGAACATGTTAGTCAAACATGTCACGTGGTGAATTCACATTCAATCGAGACACCATAAACAACATAGGATGATAGATATCAAAAGCAACACTACAAGAACATGTTAATCAAACGAAAAAAAACATGTCATGTGGCGAATTCACATCAAATCGAAACACAATAAATAACATAGGGTGGTAGATATCAAAAGCAAGAACTACAAGAACATGTTACTCAAACGAAAAAAAACATGTCATGTGGCGAATTCACATCCAATCGAAACACAATAAACAACATAGGACGACGGATATCAAAAGCAAGAACTACAAGAACACATTAATCAAACTAAACAAAACAAGAAAAACATATCACATGGCAAACTGAAATTCTGAAAAGATCACCTGATTGGCAAATCCAATACCAAAACCAAGCAAAATTCTTCCAACAATGAGCATAGCAACATTCTTAGCAAAACCATTGATCACAGCCCCAGCACAAAACAGGACACCCCCAAAGAGCATTGAAAGTTTCCTTCCCAATTTTCTAGTAACAGTTGATGCAACAATTGAGGAACTAAGTGCAGCAAGGTACAATGATGATGTGAACATTGTCAATGTCTGGCTGTCAAATTTGCAGTACTGGTTCGTTGACGTGTCTGCTTTTTGCTTTATGGAAACAGAATGGAAAAATTTGTCCAAGAACGTGTCCATTGATGTCACACCTCCTGCTCAGAACACACATAATCAGAAAAAACAAGAACCATGTTCATTTTTTATGTTGTTCGCATTCTCCAATAATATATACAGGACATGTGAACAATCCGACCAACATACAACACAAGTACACAAAATTACACAAGTTATGTTGCTCGGATTCTCCATTAATATATACAGGACATGTGAACAATCCGAGCAACATAGAACACAAGTACACAAAATTACACAAATTATGTGGCTCAGATTCTCCAATAATATATACAGGACATGTGAACAATTCGCGCAACAAAGAACACAAGTACACAAAATTACACAAGTTATGTTGCTCGGATTCTCTAATAATGTAAGTCAAAGGTGCATTGAATCAGAACAACGTAGACCATCAGTACAAAATCTTTTCTTTTTCTTTTCGTACAACACAAGTTATGTTGCTTGGTTTCTTCAATAATGTAAGTCAAATGTAGTTCAAATCCAAGCAACATAACATAAAACATACGTACATGATATTTGACACACAAAAATAAATATGCTATTATTATTTGTCCGATGTGTGTCAAAATATATTTTTGGAGGATCTAGACAATATTTTTTAAGGGTACAAACAACATAATCCCAACTTATAATCTCCTTCCCCTCCCTCCATGTATAACAAAAAAAAACAACTAAATTCATCAAGATTAATTTACTTCAATAACCAAAAAAAAAAGAATTCTTAATCTATAATTTCAATAGAAATGGGATCGAAATTCATCAAGTTTAAATCTTTATTCCGTCTATTAAACAAAACTATTGTTTCTCTATCCCAATTATACATATATATATGTATATATATACACACAAAAAAAAGAAGAATATATAATTCAGAATTTCAAAAGAAATGGGATTGAATAACATCAAGTTCAAAATTTTGAATCCGTCTGATATCCAAAAATCTTTTTTCCCTATCCAAGTTATATGTATGTATGTACACAAAAAATTGATATACATACAACAACAACAACATACCCCAGTGCCTCAAAAGGCGGTGAAGGGGGGTCGGATGTACGCAGTCTAACCCTTATGTTTAAAAACATAAAGCGACTGTTTCCAGATGACCTATGAGGAGCGTCGAAAGTTGCATTGACTAACTGCTACT
>JAABOM020000075.1:1338735-1353317 GCA_011800125.2 Solanum clarkiae | reverse complement strand
CCCTTTTCTTTGTTCTTGATAGATTTTTGCTACATACAAATGTGAGAACTTGAACTAAAACACAAGAAAAGATCAAAATTGCAAGCTAAATTCACTTTCCTAAGTCCCTTATCATATCCAAGATTGCCATTTTCAAACACCTTTTGCCCCTTTTTTTGTTCTTGATAGATTTTTGCTATAGACAAATGTGAGAACTTGAGGTAAAACACAAGAAAAGATCAAATCTTGCTAGTTGATTTTGCTTCTTCAGTCCCTTTTCATATCCAAGATTGCCATTTTCAGACACCCTTTTGGCCTTTTTCTTTGTTCTTGATAGATTTTGATATGTACAAATGTGACAACTTGTACTAAAGCACAAAAATATCAAATCTTGATTGTTTAATTTTGGCCATTTAGAGGGGTTTGCTTTCTTGGTCTCTTTTCATGACCAAGATTTTGCCATTTTCAAACACCTTTTTGACCTTTCTTCTTTGTTCTTGATAGATATTGTTGTATGCAAATGTGACAACTTGAACTTAAACACAAAAAAGATCAAATCTTTGCAAGTTAATTTTGGTCGGACCCTTCCTCGAATCCTGCACATAGCAGGAGCTTTAGTGCACCTTGCCTCTAAAAGAAGTTAAAGTTATTTGTAGGGATTTTGTTATATTTTTATCATGGATGGACTTGTGAGAAGCTTTTTATGGGTAAACAACTACAGCAAGAAGCAATGCAAGTGTTTATTTGGAAGAATGAGAGCAGCAATGAAGAAATTAGGAGTGAAGAACAAAAGACAAGTGAAATTCCGGTATGATCCTTCAAGTTATGCTCTTAACTTTGATGATGGAAACTTTGATTTGGGAGACAGAGAAAGGACATTTAGGACATTTCATCAGCAAAGTTGTAAACTTCAGAGTTGTTCTACAACTACTACTACTACATTGGTTTATGTACAGTGGGTGGAGGCTTAGAAATCTGGTCATTTTTTGCTTCACTTGTTGCCTCATCTTACTTGAATAGTTTTGAGTTTTTATTAAGATACATTAATGCATTCTTTCTTCTTCTTATAATGTCGGATCAATTTGCGTATATCTCAACTATTTTCTACACTCGAGTTGCATCTTTGACACACTTGATATATCACTCAACTATTTTCTATGCCTGAATTGCATCTTTGACACACTTGATATATCGTTCAACTATTTTCTACAGCGAGTTGTATCTTTGACACACTTGATATATCTACTAATCCTTCATCCTAACCAACTATATGTGATATAAAGCTATAAAGATGGAAGAAAGAGTTCATATGAGTCTCTTTCACTAGAAAACTAGACCTGGTGAATAGTAAAACTGAGGATCTTTTGGAAACTGAGGTAATGGTAAAATCTGCGTACATTTTACTCTCTCCAGACCTCACTTGTAGAATTTCACTGAGTATATTATTGAATATATAAACTATAAACAATGTTTTCTCATCTGCCTAACAATGATAGAGCCAGAAACATATACCAGGTGATTCAAAAAAAGTTAAAATGTAACAATGAAAACCCTCATCTCAGAATCAACTCGATATGCAGAATATACTAGATATAGAATAAAAAAGGAAAAGAAAGACTAATAATGAAAAGCAAATGATAGTATGTAAATATGAAAAAGTAACAAATATAAGACAGATAATGACAACACTGAATATAAAAACGCTACTCCTACCAACTTATTATAACACATGATCATACATCAATCTACCCTTACTGGCCTATTAGTCTCCTACCTTAATACGTGACCTCCATTCTATTCTGTCTAAAGTCATGTCCTCGATGAGATAAACTTCCGTCATATCTTGTTTAATCACCTCCCCCCGTACTTTTTCGGTCTACTTCTACTCCTACGATTTCTAATGTATCAGTGTCTTAACTTTGACAAATGGAGATTACTAGCATATTTTTCAAGTACTGGTTATGATATAAAAAAACAGAGCAATTTATGAGACTTTGACAAGACACAGAAGTACAAACTACGACTTCATGTACATCACAATCCATAAACAAACATTAATCTAAGAAACCATAATTTTATGAAAACGAAAGCAACTAAGAGTTCTTGACAGAAGAAAGATGCATCATCTTCAGGCAGTTGGCCAAGTTGGGGTCATGCTTCAAAGTTCAAACAGCAGGATCTTCCAGTTTAGCAGTTGCTAAATCATTTATGCGCGGAAAAACAGCTTTCTCACCAAGCTGATTTTGTGCCCAAACCAGCATCTTCAGAAGGCTAGGAAGCTTTGGATCTGTTTAATCATAAAAAATAGCATTTCAGACCATGTTCTACACAAAAATATTCTCTTTTTCGAAGACACCAGACTTTGAAAATCTTTAACTGTCCTGCTCCCCTCTCATCTTAAGAAATGTGAGGAGGAGGATCATCAACGGCGATATTTAATGGAAAGGAGACTAACCTTTTTCATGGCTTTGGCTGGTGAGGATTGCAGCATTGACCTCACTTGCAGTCTTCAGACGCTGTGATACATCCAGAAGCTCTCCAACAGGGCAGTTGGATACATCTTCAAAGGCCAACAAGGCAACAGTCTTCTCCAATTCTTCCAAGAAGCTTTGCTGCAGAAAAACAATTATATCCATCATGCACTAAAGAGGTGGGTTACTCATGGGATTGCGTCAACCAAAGATTTTTTAATAGTAAAAGATGGTGTCAATCTCAAGCCAAGTCATCAGAAACAGAAGTAGATTCTGCCATGCCCCATAACCCTCGGCAGCCTCCTCCTTCTAGGGAGGCCAACAAAGAAAAAGTAACCCCAGGCGCGGACTGCTTAGGGGGTAGATACAGGGAAAGATCACTTAAAAATTCAACAATCTTTTCATCTTTAAGAGCCTGTCAGCTTTCTTAGCATCCAAGCTTCAAAATCCTTGGGACATTTCAATATATATACCATCTAAGAGATCAAACATTCAACGCAAGTACTGCCCTCATAAAAGGCATGTCCCTAGCAAGTGATGAAGTAGGGGAACAAAGAACATTCACTGATTACTGCCTTCCCTCAGCAAAAGGGTTGGTTCCATGCCTCAAACTCATGACCTACAAGTTGCTAAAGGAGCAGCTCTATCGTTCACTGAAAAAAGAGATCTAGGGAAACCAAGAGGAAAGATTTAGATATTAATAATTACATTTTCCTCTCCCCTTGGAGCGAGCTCCTCCTGAGCAAACTCCAAAGCCTCCTCAATCTTTCCATTCCTTATCAACTCTATCAGCCTTTGTTGCTGGAGGTGGAAAAAGAGCTGGGGGTTTGTATCCAGTATCTGCATCCACGAGGGTAAAACTATGTTAGGATCAACCAATATTAAGAGTTCTCTTATATCAACCACAGTTGCAACGTACAATAAGCATGCATTCATTTTGCAAAGTTTCAATTCCCACGTCTGAAGAATCTCTAAATCAGTAAGCTTTTAAGATGATAAAACAGAAAGTTATGGGAAACGCAAAGGCAAAGCATACATGCCTATAATACCTGCTCACAATAACAATAAAACAAGGAATTAAGGGGAAAGCACCTACCATAAATTTTTTCCTCGGGCAGAGGGGCATGCTTGGGTTTATCACATGATCTGATATCAAGTATATTACAAGTGATAATGGCCATATCTTCCTTGAAGAGATGCCTAGGGTCTTTTACGATGCATAATGATACAAATTAGAAGATACATAAGAAGTCATGGTCCCTCTTGGTCTCATTGAAATTCTCAGTAGAGAAAAAAAGTTGAAGGTTTCATATAGTGCCTCTTCTAGAAGGACAAAAGACAGACCTAGTTCATTCAAACATAGGAAACTTACACTAGCCAAATAGGATTGGAAGATGATGATGAATTTTAATGATGAGAGCTAAAGGTATTCAATAACAACATACCCTGTGAAATCCCACATGATAAGGTCTGGTGAGGGTCTAGTGTACACAAATCTTACCTCTACCTCATGGATGTAGAGAGGTTGTTTCCAAAAATCCCTCAGCTCAAGCAACACATATCAAAGCAGTTTGAAATGGGAAAAATAGCAGTCATACCTCAGGATTCAAATCATTAACCTTCTCAATTGCATCCTCTACATTACCAGCCTGTACTGCCTTTTTAACCGCCATTCGATCAGTGATAGTAGCAAGATCTATATCAGCTATACATTCATAAGGAGAAGCATCTAAATGATGAAATGACACAAATCCATATAATAATATGAAATGCGCAACCAAAAAAGATCACAGAAGGATACGATCTGTTCCAGATTCCTTTCTGAACTTTTCCGCTGCTTCTACATAACCCTCTGTGACTAAAAAGTTCATCACTAATTTATTCATATCTTCTTTTCTAATTTTTACATCATTCAGCCTTTTCTCCCACTCTTCTCTAGTGATTACTTTCTTTGATGTTGCCTGCAAAGGAGGAAGGGAAAAAAAATAAACATATCAATGTAAAGCTACTCCATCTAAAACCTGTAAAACTTTGGTTGTAGCAAAATCTTATCTAAGCAGCTTTTGACAAGCGATTCAAAAGTAAGAAGCAGGCTCATATACATAATTGGACCAAAACTCAACTTAATTGAAGTTGTGTCTACCATATCCAATAGCATCAAGTACATTCCACGTCTCACTGATTCCTTTTAAGCATCATTGCAGACTACACACACTAGTCTTAAAGCCTTAAAAGATCAAGGCTTGATATTCCAGAAGAATGGCATACAACAACAACATACTCAATGTAACCCCACAAATGGGGTTTGGGGAGGGTGGTACATATGCTGTCTTACCCTGCCTTGTGATGGTAGAGAGTTTGTTTCCATTAGACCCTTGGAACAGGCAAAACATATCAAAAAAAAGTATGAAGGGAAATAAGTAGTGAGAATCCAAGTAGAAAATAGAGGAAAAAAGAAAAGTAGCAAAAACAAATAATATGGTAACTGAGCACAGGAAATAACTGGTAATAATATAAGATAGTCGGAGAGTAATAGTAATAATGCTAATATGAGAAACTAAAAAACACTAGATTAATGGGAAAATAGGCACTCATATTTTAAATTTGAAAATTCGTGGCTCAAGATTAGGGGATTCAAGGAGATGGTACAAGAATGGTGGAATGGGTTCAAAGTAGAGGGATTCCCAGACTACAAGCTATGTATCAAACTGAGACTTCTAAAACAGAAACTGAAAGGCTGGAGTAGAGTGCATCTTGCTGATATGACTACCAGAAAAAGTAAATTGCTGGAAAAGTTGTCAGATCTAGATAAAGCTCAGGAAGACAGAGAACTCTATCAGATGAAGAATTGATGGTCAGGGCAACAATCCTGGTGGAACTTGACACTTTGGCAAAACAAGAGGAAGAGAATTGGAGGCAAAAGTCAAGAGCCCTCTGGTTGAAGGAAGGGAATAGGAACACTAAGTTTTTCCAGAGGTAAGCCACAACCCATAGAAGCTACAACACTATTGATAGGCTGGTGGTAGGTGGAAAAGAGATCCAAGAAGTTGAGGATATCAGGTGTGCTCCACTAGATTTTTACTTTAAGTTGTACACTGAGACTGAGTCATGGAGGCCCTCATTTACACTTAGAGGCTGCCCTACTGTCACCAATGAGGAGAATGAATGGATGCAAAGACCATTCACAGAGACAGAGGTGCTGCAAGTTATTCAGAGTTGTGATGGTGACAAGGCTCCTGGTCCTGATGGATTTTCTATGCAATTCTACAAGCTTTGCTGGGAAACCCTGAAGGAAGACTTGATGCAGACTATTCATAACTTTCACCAAACAGGAGTTTTTGAAAAGACTTGCAATGCCACTTTTGTGGCATTAATTCCAAAGAAGCCGGGGCCGTTGAAATTGAGGACTTCAGACCTATTAGTTTGATTGGAGGAGTCTACAAGATCATCTCTAAGCTCTTAACTGAAAGGTTGAAGTCAGTAATAGGGAAGATGGTGGATGAGCATCAAATGGCCTTCTTGCAAGGAAGACAAATTTTGGATGCCTCCCTGTTGACAAATGAACTGGTAAGATTCAAAGAATAAGCAGAAGAAACCAGGGATTTTATGCAAGTTGGATATTGAAAAGGCCTATGATCATGTCAATTGGAATTTCCTTCTTAAAATTTTGAGGGACATGGGATTTGGTAGTAAATGGATCAAGTGGATTAGCTTCTGTATCTCAAGTGTAAGGTTCTCCCTTATAATTAATGGCAATGCAGAAGGCTTCTTTCAACCCTACAGGAGACTCGAGCAAGGTGATCCTCTGTCACCTTTTCTATTTGTCCTTGTTGCGGAGGGCTTAAACCAAATGCTCAGGATAGCAAAGGCTAACGGATGGGTGAGAGATTTCAGTGCACAAACAGGCAGAGGGGATGATCCTGAAGTATCTCATTTGTTTTATGCAGATGATGCCCTAATTTTTTGTGATGCAGAAACAAATCAGGTGAGACACTTAAGAGTCATTCTAACAATTTTTGAAGGGATCTCAGGGCTTCATGTGAACTGGGAAAAAAGTCAAATATTTCCTATCAACCAGGTTAGGAATCTTCAGGAATTAGCTGAAGTCCTACACTGCCAGTTGGACTCTTTGCCAACCAAATACCAAGTGCTTCCACTGGGTACTAAACATAAGGAGTTAGAAGATTGGAATGGGGTCCTGGAAAGGTGTAAAAATAAATTCTCCAGGTGGAAAAGTCGATATCTCTCTTTAGGGGGAAGATTGACCCTCACCAAATCAGTTCTTGATGGTATACCAACTTATATGATGAGTCTCTTTCCTATACCAAAGAGAATTGAGAGAAAACTCAACAGGGTGAGAAAATCTTTTCAATGGCAAGGTAACAAGGAGAAGAAAGGATATAATCTAGTGAAATGGGATGTTCTAACTCTCAGCATTCAACAAGGGGGTCTCAATCTGAGGAACCTCAACAAACAGAATATCTCACTTTTGCAAAAATAGCTCTGGATATTCTGTACAGAAGAAAGGGCCATCTGGAGAAGATACATAAAGGGGAAGTATAGTTACTTTCTCAGTGGACTACTATGGAAGTTCAGGGCACTTTTGGATGCAATGTTTGGAAAACCATAACGAGGCTATGGGATAGTTTCAACAAGAACATTTCAATTAGTGTGGGCAATGGTTTGAAGACTGACTTTTGGAATGAGGTATAGTGTGGAGAAGGCAGCCTTAGAGCTTCCTTCCTTCAACTATATACTCTTAGTCTACAAAAAGAGGCTTGTGTTGCTCAAGTCTGGAGTCCACAAGGCTGGCATTTGATTTTCAAAAGAGCTCTTAATGATTGGGAGATTGGGGAATTTGCTAGGTTGCTGGAAACCCTTCACTCAAGTCCAGGCTTATCTATGAGGCCTGATGCAGTGAGATGGAAAATTCAAGCCAATGGGTGGTTCACAGTTAAATCCTGCTATTGGAATCTCAATCCTCTACAGTCTGTACATGACAGGTGGCCTTGGAAACTGACTTGGAAAACTAAAAGCCGCCCCCAAAGGTTGCCAGTTTTGCTTGGCTGGTTTGTAGAAAGGTCTGCTTAACTCATGAAGTTTTACAGAAAAAAGGGTGGCAGATCAGCTCAAGGTGTGTCATGTGCGAACAGGATGCTGGAGTCAATGATCATCTATTCCTACATCGCAAAATAGCTAGGATTGTTGGAGCATGTTCCTGGCTATGCTGGGAGTGAATTGAGTGATGCCTACTACAACAAAGGAGCTGCTAAGTAGCTGGAAAGGGATTAGGTGCAGAAAAAAAAGAAGATTATTAGTGGAAAACCATTCCTGCTTGCATCTGGTGGACTCTCTGGAAAGAAAGGAACTCAAGATGTTTTGAGGGCCAAAAATCAAGCTTACAGAACCAAAATGAATTTTTAAGTCTTTTGTTTTTTTTTGTGTAAAGGTAGTCTCATAGGGGAGATTACAAATTTGGTAGATTTCATAGGAAACTTGTAATGTATCCTCTAGGGTGAGATGTAAGTTTCCATTCATTATCTTTTTGGATGATGAACTCCTTGAAATGAAATTAGTTACCTTTTCCTCAAAAAGAAAACACTGGATTACCGACTCATATTCTACCCTAATCCTCGTCCTTCATATCCTAGGGACATGCCCGCCATGTCTGCCTAATCATCTCTATCCGATACTTCTTCATCCTACCTCTACCTCTCTCAGCCCCACCATAGCCAACCGCTTGCACCTCCTCGCTGGAACATCCATGCATCTCCTCTTCACAAAATTTAGCCATCTCAATCTCTCCTCCCTCATCTTGTCCACTCACATCTTGTCCTGAATATCCTAGTTCTTAATCATATCTCTCTGAATATCCCCACACATCCCTCTTAACATCCAGAAGAATGGTATGAACACATAATTAGAATAGGTCGATTGAAATGGATAAATGTTTGCCATAGGAAGGTACCTACCAAAGTGAAAAAAAGTGATATATAATGATTGTAAGACCAATAATATTACAAGGGAGTGAATAGTAGACTCTTTGGGTCTAATACATCCACAAGATAAGTGTCGCGTCGCCATTCGGATGCCAATCTGGATGTACGTTCATACAAAATGGTCCAACAGAAGGTATAAAGTAGCACATATGGAAGGTAGATATAGAACAAAGTTGCTTGAGACGGTTTCCTCATGTTCAATTTCGACCTTATGATGCATCGATCCATAAGTGTGAAATCATAGTGATTGAAGGGTTTAAAAGGGGGACAAAGAAAAAGAAAAACTGAATTTTTATATAGAAGAAAGTTGTTTCGAAAGACCTATAATTTCTTAAAATCCATATTGATAAAAGAGCTTACTAGGAGAAAAAAGATCTATATAGCTGATACTAACCAGTTGGAGTTAAGGTTTAGCCAGGTTGGTATGCTTTCCTTTTAGAAGTTTGGAGCTAGAAGTTAAAAAAAAGAGTGATAGAAAATAGCAAAGTGTTGTGTCCTTTCTTTTCTTTATGGTTAGAGCAAATAGAAGGAGACATCAATTACAGATAATTAGATTGATATGGGTCTTACATTCTCGAGGAGTCTCGTAATCTCATTAGAAAGTAATACACAAATAAAAAGCATAGAGAATTTCTAGTGTTAAAGACCAAAGTTATAGAACATCAAATTAAGATGGTGCTACATGTAACAACTTGGTTGGTAAGGATCCATATAACTAGCTTTGAGGCGTAACATTAATTGTTTTGGTGTTATAGTAGTAGTATCATGAACTTTTTATATATCCCACCAGCTTTTATATGCACATACCAATATTCAAGTAGAACTTAAACATGAAAATTCTACAAATCATAAAACCCATAAAAAAGCATTGACATATTTTTAGATCCATGTCCTTGATCATAAACCTAGTGTCCCATTACCACAGCAACAACAACAATAACTAAAAACATACCCAATGAAATTTTAAAGTGGGGTCTAGGGAGAGTAGAGAATACGCAGACCTTATCCTACCTTATGGCGGCAAAGAGGTTGTAGGTATGGAAAGAAAAAAGAAAATGCAATAAAGAAAAAATAAATAAGGAAAGCAGTGTAGATTATTCAGAAAAGGAACAATAAAAACAACAAAATAATAGTGTGGTAACCAAAACACAATAAACAACATATGATGCTAGATATCAAAAGCAAGAAACCACAATGATAAGGCTAATTACACTAAACACCACCAAGACTAAACCAATTAAACATGAATCGATCAATCAATCAATTATGCCTCAATTCTAAATTAGTGAATGAAGCTAACAACTACTTTTATATCTCAATAAACCTAATACAACCCTTGATGGTTCTTCGTGTCCGATACCAACAATTTTTTGCTGAACTAAGAGAATTCCAAAAACAAAAAGACCTAATTGATCGGAAAAAATTGAATCACAAAAGGTATAGTACAGTACCATGCCTTCGAGTCGTTCTATTTCCTGAACCATAAGCCATAACGACGACATCACATCAGTATTCAAAACCACGCCTTGAGTTCCTTTTTCGTCTTCGATTTCCCCGTCTCCTAGGGGAAATAAAAAGTTGAATAAATTACCTAAAAGGGGGATAGAATATTCTTAAGTAGTAATTTTTTTTTTCTAATAATGTTGGTAAATATGTTTAGGTGGAATAGGATTACATGTTTTGCCTGGTCATTAATAACTTGTCTGTTCAAACTAGGAGCTTGTTCACCAAGTGGCTAAAAATCGCTTATTTTTTGAAAAATAGCTTTAATAAAATAGCTTTTGAGAAAAGTGCTTTTGACAAAAGCTAGGTTAATTCATTTGAAAAGTGCTTTTGATAAGCAAATTGTGCTAGTCTAATATTTTTTAAAATGTGCTTTTGAAAGTTGAATTAAGAAAAACAACACATATCAATGCATTTGTAATATTTAGATTATTTTAGAGAGAAATTATTTTAAATATCTATTATAAATTTTTATTTTTGTTTAATTAAAAAATACTAACATGGTGAGTTAAATGTGATTAGAAACACAAAGTGAAATAAATTTAAAAATCATAATTTAAAACATAAAATAATAATAATAATATATAAAACATAAAATAAAATAAAGAATTCATTGTGTAAAAATAAAGAATAAAATTCTTAAATGAATATTAACCAAACTTATGAGATATGCTAATTAATTAACAAAGGCTATATTGGCAGATAAGTATAAATGAAAGGGATATTTTTTTCTTAAAGAAAATTATTTTCTGCTTTTTTTAAGAAGTAGAAATTTTTAGCTACTTTGCAACCGCGAGAAATAAATTGTGCTTCTATTTAAAAGCAATTTTATAATTGATCAAACACCTTATATTTCCAAAAAAATGTCTTCAACATCCTAACCGCTTGGCGAAACAAGCTCTAAGACACGTTTGGTACAATGGATAACAAGAGATGATTATGGAATAAAATTTTTAGTATGGTATGGTTAGTTTAAATATGATGTTTGGCTTAAAAGTTAATTAGATTTTATTATATCATATCATTAACTTTATTGTTATGTAACAACAAGAAGTCTCATTTTTGTGTACTCTACTTTTCTTGTAGATTTATCCTTCAAATTGCTAATGTGTGACATTATGTAATGATGAAGAATGATATAATTTATCCAAATGTCATATTCATAAAGAAAATATAGTATGATAGAATGCAACACAATACAATACATTATGAAATAATACTTAACAACCATCCAAACAGTCAGTTCCCTTGTTTGGTTGCAAAGATTTGTTTATGACAAGGAAAACCAGCAGCCGCTGCCTTTGGGTGCGCATAGGGTAAAACCCCTGCGTCTATGTAATAAGCGCAAATCACACAAGAGGGGTAAAATTCGAATTAGGCAACCCACTGTGACGAGCTCGACTCAAAAGGCAAATCCCTTGCTCTCGCTACCAAGGGGTTTTGAACTTGAGACCTCCAACATGGAAGTCCCAAGCCCAAACCATTGGACTACCCTGAAGGGTAGTTTCGTTGCAAAATTTAGGATAACTTATTCCAAGATTAATGATTAGTACTGGGATCACTTAACCTAGAATAAAATAGTTAAAATAACAAAAATACGCATTCAAATCATTTTTTATGACAAGAGGAACTCACAACCACTAACTTTGGGCGCGCACAGGGTAAACCCCCGCTCCTATACCATAACTCGCAAACCACACATGATACATAACCCGCACTAGGCAATTCCGGTGTGACGAGCTCAACCCAGAAGGCAGTCCTCTTGCTTTCGCTGGCAAGGGGTTTTAAACTTGAGACCTCCAACATAGAAGTCCCAAGCCCAAACCACTAGGCCACCCCGAGGGGTACACGTTTAAACCATGTGTATACATCATTAATATAAATAAGTAAAATAAGGTGGAGGGTATTTTCTAAACAAACAACTTATTTGTAAAAATTATGCCATGCATATTACTTCTAATATAAAAAATCAAACGGTCAATAAGAAATAATACCGAGATAATACTTCTCAACGTAACTAATTCTAGCATGACTAATCTCATCACTTGCCTTCAAACTGGAAGTGTGAAATCATGGTGACTAAAGGGGTCAAACAGGGGACAAACTAAAACCAAATTTACATGGAAGAAAGTTGTTTTGAAAGACCCATAATATCTTGAAATCCACGCATACTTAGAAGTAAACAAAGAGTGACAGAAAATAACAAAGTGTTGCGTCCTTTTCTTTTCTTTTATGGTTGGAACGCATAGAAGGATACATCAACTATAGAATATTGGATTGATATGGATCTAACGTTCTCAAAATCTAGTGGGAAAGTAATACAGCAATAAAAAGTATAGAGAATTTCTATTGTTAGAGACCCTAAGTTATATTGCTCATACTCTTCAAAAATATCATTGGATGCTTATCGGATCCTTCAAAAGCAGTGTAGATTAGGAGTATCCAACGTGGGTGCAACAATAATTTTGGAGATTCCGGGAAACATAGGTTCTAAATAACAAGTCGGTCAGTAAGGATCCATATAATGTTCGGAATTGGGGCCTAACAGAAATTATTGTTGTTGTTCCAGTAGCAGTATCATGAACTCTCTCCATATCCCAGAATCTTCTATATGCACATATTAATATCTAAGTACAACTTCAACATGAAACTTCTACAAATTATAAAACCCAGAAAAAGGCATTAACATAATTTCAATCCATGTCCTCGATCATACACCTACTGCCCTGTTACACAAAAAAACAACAACATCCCCTACCTCATGGAGTGGTTGTTTCCAAAGGATCCTCGACTAAAGTTTAGCAAATCAAAGTAGTTATGAAACATGATAAACGACGGTTAAGAAAGCATAGCAACTAATAAGAAAAGCAGTGCAGAGCATTCAGAAAAGTAACAGTAACAACAACAAAATAATAGTACGATAATCAAAACACAATAAACAACATATGATTCTCAATATCAAAAGTAAGAAACCACAATTATAAGGCTAATACTACAACAAACACCACCAAGCCTAACCGCCCATTACACACGAATCAATCAATCCATCAATCAAGGCCTCAATCCTAAATTAGACCCGAGTAATCAACATGAATGAAGATAACAACTAATTCTACATCTCACTAAACCTAATGCTACCCTTCACGTTTCTTCGTGTCCGATGCTAGCAACAAAACTAGAAGAATAAGGCTAAAACTACAACATACACAACCAAGCCTATACGCTCTATACACGAATCAATCAATCAATATGCCTCAATCCTAAATTTGTCCAAGTAAGCAATATGAATGAAGCTAACAACTAATTTTAATATCACTAAACCTACTACAACCCTTGACAGTTCTACATGTCCGATACCAGCAATTTTTTGCTAAATTAACACAATTCCATAAACCAAAAAGACCTAATTGAGAGGAAAAAAAACTAACTCATGAAAAAGAGCAGTACAGTACCATGGCTTCGATTTCAGCTAATTCGCGAATCACAAACCAGAACAATGACATCAGTGTTCCAAATTACGCCTTGAGACCCATTCAAAAAACCGGAGCAGTCGCCGGAGTTCCTTTTTCCGATTCCAATTTCACCGACTCTCTGGAGAAAATAAAGTTGAATACAGAATGTTATAAAGGAGTAACTTTTTTTTTAATATGGTAATGTGAATAAATATGTTTTATGCTTTGTCTATCTTTAGACTAGGACACACTTTGATGGGATGGATAACGGAAGATAATTATGACATAAAATTTTTTAAGATGTGAGTATTATATTAATTTAATTTTTATCTTATTTATTTATTTAAATTTTATTGTATAGTTTGATCCAATTTATTATTCGATAATGATGAAAAGTCTTATTTTGTATAATGATTGATTTGATGTGATTATATTATTATTATTTTTAATCTTATTTTTCTTGTAATCAAATAGTTAAAATGATAAAAATATCACTTGAAAAATCTTTTTATACATTACTAATATAAAAAAAGTTAAAAAATAAAGTGAAGAATATTTTTATAGATAAATAGCTTATTCGAAAAATTATGCAATATATATTACGAATAATAATAAATAATATTAAAATAATTAATCTTATCTAATTTTATTGTAGCTTGTCTTCAAACCAAACTATCCTTAAGCAGGGGCAGACCTAGGGTACGGGTAGGATGTTCATCAACGAAAAATTTCACTGTTTATACAAAGGTAATTTTTTTACAATTACGTATATTTTTTAAATTTGAACACCTTGAATAGTGGTAAGTTTCTTTAAAAATGAACCTGTGCCGCCCAGGTTTGAATCGCACATAATACACTACATTTATATTTTTATATTTCAGAGCCCTTAAGCAAAAATCCCGAATCCGCCATTTACCTTAAGTTTTAAGAAAAAGCTAAAGCCATGTTCAAGTATAAATTGTTAAAATATTATCATATAAAACATACAAAGTTATCCACACTTAAAATATTATTATCCTATTAATATGTGTTATGCCGAAAAATGACCGACTCTTTTAAAATAAAATTGAAAGTATATTCGAAAATCGAGGATTAATCCAAATTCAATTGATTTGAATAAAATCAATTCTCGAGGTTCGAAAAGACTTGGAGTCGCCACCTAATTTTAAGGATAATTA
>JAABOM020000075.1:1295817-1316950 GCA_011800125.2 Solanum clarkiae | reverse complement strand
AATAACATGCTCTCCATAATCATGCGACAATATGATTGAATATAATACAAGTATGGACCTCTTTGCATGAATCGCGAAGACAGGATTTTCACTAAAAGTTTCATCATCTGCTATACATATCTAAAGAAAAAACTATATATAGTATGATTTTCTGGCGAAGGATTAATATAAACCCCTTCCGCCCCTCTAGCTCCTCCTCTCCCTACTCAACATCTATCATTCAAACATGCCAATACGCCATTACAAACAATTTCAACATTTTCATCCGTAAACAACAACAATAACATACCCAGTGGAATCCCACAAGTACGGTTTGGGGAGAGTAAAATGTACGCGGACCTTATCGCTACTACCTCATAGAGATAGAGAGCCTATTTCCGGAAAACATTTTCATCAGTCTCTCCAAAAATAATATGATTCAACAAGGTTGTAAAACATCCATTCATATGCAAACACAGAATGCTACAAAACAAATATCCATTCTTGATTCTGCTGAAAAAAATGCAGTCTGAAACCTCTGCAAATCATTCTTAGAGAAAAAACTTCTAAAGTTCGGATCTTTAACAAATATGGCACAGATTAATGAACTAGAAATGGGATAAATATGAATCAGATGTGTATACAATTCAAGTACTGAAAGGGGACTGTATACACCTAAAAAGTACTTTTGATCTTGTTTATAGTGTGATTTCCCAGCGAACGGATTCATATGAACCCATTCCGCTCCCCTAGATCGACCCCTGCTCAGCACTATCATTCAAGCATGCCAATATATCACAACAAACCATCTCAACATTTTCATCAGTCTCACCAAACAACAAAGAATGCATCATACTGTCATAAATCTTCAATGTCTTGTCTCGGCCTTTAGCCAATGTATACAATTCCCTGCTCTTCTACTTATGGGTTTTTGTGACGAGGGTTCCCCGGAAATAGCCTCTCTACCTCTATGAGGTAGTGGTAAGGTCTGCGTACATTTTACCCGCCCCAGACCCCACTTGTGGGATTCTACTGGGTATGTTGTTGTTATACAATTCCCTGCTCTTCTCGATCAGTGTCAATGTCACATGGTTTGCTGCTAACATAATCGGTCACACGCAAAAGCTCAAGAACAGTCCTCACTCTTGGTTTTCCAAAGTACCTATTAGGATTCATTCCATCAATAATCTTCTTTTCTGGGACCTTTGATCGATTTGTCCGACAAATCAGCTGTTGGTACAATAGTCAAAGTGGGTGCAAATCTTGCAACAAATGTCCGTGGCATGTTCTATACCACAAGTTTCAAAATATAAAACTTTCTTAAAATTTCATATCCAATCAAACACTGTCACATAAATTAGAACGGAACAAGTATACAATCTTGTATATATGTGGAAAGCTTTGCCAAGAAAGTCTTAATAAAGTACAGATTATCCAACTTACATCATTCTCGAAGAGACAATTATAAAGTTTGAATCTTTAACACATATGGCACACACTGATGAACTAGAAATGATATTAGTGTAAATCAGATACGAATACAAACCAACTAAGAGGTGAAGCTAGAGTTTCAACTAGCTATGGCCAAAACTCATTCGCGTTAACGAATCCATTGAACATGAAACTATAAACTTGAAATTCTAGATCCGTCTCTGAATCCAATCACAAATTTTCTCAGCATCTATCATTCAGCCAAGACAATATATCACCACGAACAATCTCAACATTTTCATCAGTCTCACCAAACAACAAAGAATGCATCATACCATCATAAATCTTCAATGTCTTATCCGTACTTTTCGCCAATTTATACAGTTCCCTGCTCACTTCAGGATCAGTAACAACATCAGCACTCCCATGTAACACCAAAAATGGCATATTCACATCACATAGTTTACTGCTAAGATAATCGGTCACTCGCAAAAGCTCAAGAACAGTACCTAATCTTGGTTTTCCAAAGTACCTATTAGGATTCATCCCACCAATAACCCTTTTTTCTGGTACTTTGACAGATTTCTCCAACAAATCAGCTGTTGGTACAATAGCCAAAGTTGGAGCAAATCTTGCAACGAGTATCAAGAATTGAGCAATTGGCCATATAGGTTTTACTTTATCTGAGATTTTACACATGGGTGCTATCAAAATCCCACCATTAAACTCTTTAGGCCTTTTCAAATGAATCAAAAGACAAATGGCACCACCCATTGACTCACCAAAGAGGAATTTAGGCAAATGTTGAAATTCAGGATTTTGGGTCATAACAAAATTGGAAAAAGACAAACAATCATCAATAACATAATCAAGATTAGGTACAAAAGCTTTAAGACCTTGAGATTGTCCATGACCTTCAAGGTCAAGAGCAAAACAAGCAAACCCCTTTTTAGCTAAGTGAATTGGGGTTGCTTGAAATGTCCAACTGATGTCATTTCCATAGCCATGGATCATAAAAATGACACCTTGAGGTGGGGTTTTGGGGTTGGGGGGTACCCATGATCTTGTGAAAAGGGTTAAACCTCTAGGTGAAGTGAAAAAAGATTTGGTAGATTTGATACCTTGGAGATTATAGTAATCTTCTTCTGGAGTATTTCCCCAATAATGGAGGAGAGGAGATTTGTTTTGCTCTTCCTCCATTGTTGCAAGATGAGCTTTCTCCTCTTTGATTGTGAAGAAGTCAGCAAAAATGAGTGGTGAATTTTTTTTATTTTTTATTTTTAAATAGATTTTTCAAGGCCCAAACATTCAGAAAAAAAGATTTCATAAATAGCCTAGATTTGAAATTTAATATGGTCAAATAGTTATATTTTGAATAGTTACACGATATAATTTTGGTTATGTAATCTAGAGGGGAGGTGAGAGGGAGAATTGTATATGTATATTTGTCAAATTGTATGTGTATATTTGTCAAATAATTGTATATATATAACTAATATACATATATCTTTGTATATCTAAAACAAACGAGATTAGGAGGGGGAAGAAAGAGGCGAGTGAGATCAAGAGAGGGAGGACAGAGGTGAGTGAAAGAGGGTAGGGAGTGGAGAGAGATTAATTTTATATGCATATCTATCGAATTGACTATGTATATCTGTCAAAATAATTGTATATATACAATTGATATACATATAATATTGTATATCTGATAAAAAATTACAGAGAGAGAGGAAAGAGGTGAGAGATAGGAATAGAGGAGAGAAAAAATAGCAATAAAATCTTATCTATAACTATAAATTGTAATTTATTTTTCAAACTATAGTGGTATAATGTAAATACATATTATATGTTTATCTAGTTACATAGTTTTTCCTTCAAAAAAGTCGAATCTATTACCTTTTTCATTTTAGGATTGGGGCTAGAGGATTATAATTCTTAGGAGCTTGTCTTCCAACAAAAAATATGCCAATGCTAACTTAGAAATTTGACATGAATGAAATTAAAGAGGAATACTGAATCCTAAAATGTGTTTGATACATGATATACACATTATTATTACATCATTAAAAGAGTGATTGCTCAATTCAATGCAAGTGTAACTTTTGCAACCACTCTTTCACTACGGAAAGATTCTCAAAGGCTCATTATTTAGAGATATATAGTAACTAGTTTTAGAGATATTTTCAACAATCACATGTAGACCCTTGTAGTTGAGTCCTTCTTCGACCTCTATGCATAGCAGAAGCTTTAGGACATCAGGCTTGTCCTTTTTTTTTTTTTTATTTACATGTAGCATGGTTTTAGATTATGTGAAGCAAACCCTTTTGTAGACCAACCAAAAGAATTACAATTCTTAGGAGCTTGTCTTCCAACAAAACTTATCCCAATACTAACTTTTTGTTTGATGTTTTTCTCATTAAGACATGCATTGACTTTGACAATCTTGATCTTCTTTTCTTGAAATGGTACCACAAGTGGCAAAGGCTTTGAAGATGATGACATTATTGGAGTTTGTTCTTCTTGACCAAGTGGAATGTAAATAGATCTCATTATGTCTTCAAGTATTGCTTCTTTTGTATCAAACAAATTGCAAGAATTGAAGAACATGTGAAACACATTTAAGCAAGAAAGGTGAAGGAGCTTCATTGTTCTTGGCATATCATTGAATCCATCCATTAAAACATTTTCAAGAAATTCTTTCTTCTTATATCCCAAGATCTCTTTCACAAAATCAATTGAGTCTTCAATTTGTCCCTTAGGGTTTCCATTAAAGTGAAGCAATGTGTAGTTCATCTTCCCAACTTCTCTTTCTTTCTGCACATGAATATATAAGATCATGCACCAACAAAAGTTAATACATATGAACTCATAATTCATATAGCAACAATTTAATTTTGGGATAACTAAGAGTTAATCACTAGGCTAATATATATACTCCCTCCATTTAAAAAAGAATAATCTGGTTTGAATTGATACGAAGTTTAACAAGATAGAGAAGACTTTTTGATTTTGTGGTTGTTAATTAAAGTTATGTCAAATGTACCAAAATATTCTTTAATATAATCTTGTAGTCTTAAACATGCCATGTGGAGAGTTGAAAATAAAATATTTCCAGAAAAAGAAAAAGGTAATTCCTTTTGAAACAGACTAAAATAGAAAGTAGGTCATTATTTTTTAAACGGATGGAATATATGTGCAGCTTCGCTCTAAATCCGCCCCACCCCACTGCCATCCCTAATTAAGGCATAAACTTTGTTAGATATATGGAATTATTGAACTTACTTGACAACTTTGGATGTCATTCAATAAACGAGTAGTGGCAATGAGCAACTTTGTAATGTTTTCATATTCTCCATTAATTGGCCCAAGAATTTGACTTGGCAAAGTTGGACATCCAAGAGAAGCAACATGAAGAACTAAAATATGTGCATCAATTGATATCATTCCAACTTCTAGATATTCATCCATAGATGGTAAATTTGAAGTTCTACTCCATAAGCTTTCCATCATCCATGAATGAAATGTCTCCTTCCACTAATTTTTTTTAAAAAAAAAAAACAAGAAGAATTAACTTAAATAGTCATTTATTCATTACACAATTTAAATATATACAGTTGACGGATACATAATAAATCTACAATACGTGTATAATCGTGTGTAATCAGTGTATACGACGACTAGAAAAGTAAATAGTAAGTTGAGAAAACTTACCATATGTTGAAGTTGTGGGGTGATGTCAATTTTATGTTGAAGATGATACATTTTGGCAACATCACATACAAGATCATCAAGTGCTTCAAATATGATCTTACTTGGACCATCAAGATTCTTTGCATCCCACCTATGACAAAAAATAATAATTAATTATCGAGTTTAAATAATATAAAAAATATTTACACGAACAGATTATAAAATTTCCTTTGTATTGCCTCACTTTAAAATATGTAGTTCACTTAAAGAGGCTTCTTCATCATAAAAGTCATCAGCAACAGTAATAATTATGGAACATTTTGCAACAATTAATCTAAGAATAGATTCATAAGGTAGAAAACTATAAGAATAAGTAGTTTTTTCTCTCCCAAATCCAATATCTACAAGGCCTTTCTCTTTTGACCACCTACAAAACCACAAAATAAATAACTAAATAATAATATTTATTAAAAAAAAAACTTTATTGTAATGGCCAGAATGATACAAAATAATAAAAGATTTAATTTATATATACTGACAACATAAAATTATTATATTATGAGCAGATGTAGAATTGGAATTTGAAATTTATTGGTTCTAGATTTTAGTCCTTTTTGAGTTACTAGGCTTTTAATCCATAATCGTATATTAAAATTTTTTTAAAACAATAATATAACATTCGGATCAAAGCTATTGAATTTGGCCATATCAGCGAAATGACATATTGATTATAAGCGCGCGTATATATATATATATATATTATCTACTGTTTTATCATAAATTTTGAAGATTGAAACATGAAAATTTAAGTTTTTTCAAATTGTATTTGGACATACATTTTTGTTTTGAATTTTTGCAAGTAGAAGTGATATTTTTCTGTAAATTGATTTGAGAAAATTTTTGAGAAGTTGAAAATATTTTGAAAATAAATTTACAATATGTAACCAAATTTCATGATCACATAAATATTTAAAAATAAATTTTCAAATTTTAATATCTATATCCAAACAGTAGCTAAATTTATTGTAGTCATGTTATTGCTTCAACTTCTTAATACATTTATATTATAATAATATTATCATTTAGATAATTAATAATTTCACGCCGTCGGTGCATAAAAATTAAACTCTTCATATAAGGATTAAAGGGAATTGTGTTTGTACCTCTTTAGGTCTTCCAATTCCTTCCTATAAATTGACTATTCATAATTTTGCACAGCTAATTGCATTAACTTGTCATTTTGCATATAAGACAACCTAATAAGATAACATTTTAGAAAAAAAAATATTAGTTACCAATTTTTTAATTTTAATAATAATAATAATAATAATAATAATAATAATAATAATAATAATAATAATATATTTACCAATAAAATGGAGATTTTCCAACAGAAGGGGGGATAGGTTGATTTAACTCAATCCATAATCTGTGATCAAGATGTTCTAATCGAGCAAACCATGGAACATTCAACTCATGCTCAATCTTCAAATAAATAAATAAATAAATAAATAAATTAGCATGTAAACAATATTCTATCTTAATTTGATAGCAATAAAATATATATTGTGTATTAATTAGCAAACTTTTGTTGCTTAATTAGCTCAATAATTTTAAATCCCTTAATCTTGCATTGGAGTTGAAATGGATGAACGAAAAATGTCATGTCATACCATGAAATGGACAAAAACCATCATTTCATATTAAAAAATGCATAAAACAAATATATTCTTTGTTTTATATTACTAGACACATATATTAAAATAGATATTTTATTTTACTTATTCAGTTTAAAATAAACAATATTTATATATCTTAATTTGATAGCAATAAAATATTATGTATTAATTAGCAAAGTTTTGTTGCTTAATTAGTTCAATAACTTTAAATCCCTTAACCTTGTATTGGGGTGGAATAAATGAGCGAAAAATGTCATGTCATGTCATGAATTGACAAGTAATCGTCATTTCATATTTAAAAATACATAAAATAAATATATTCTTTGTTTTATATTACTAGACACATAAATTAAAAATAAATATTTTTTTTACTTATCCAGTTTAAAAAAATCAAGAAAAGTTTATCATTTTCTAATATGTAAAGTATAAGTAATCAAATTTGAATTTCTTATCATAATTTAGTAAAATAAATCCTTAATAAATTAAATACTTTTTAAAGAAAAGTCATATCAAGTCAACGTAGCCAAGTAAATGAAACGAGGGAGCATGTGTTTTTCACTTTATTGATTTCCGCAGTATATTTTTTCAATAAAGAGAATTTAAATATAAAATATATTAAAATTTTAATAAATATTAGATCTGAATCGATAAAATTTTATATTCAAACAATATATATTTAAATACTATTAATACTTACCACTGTTTGAAGTACTGATAAATTATCATTATTCACAAGAAAATTTGTGGCATAAAATCTTGCTTTTTCCATTTGAGATTCTCCATTGAACATTAAATCTGTTGCTCTATAAACATTGTACATCACATATGTAAAATGTTCTTTGTTCTTTTCTATGTTGTCCCTCATTTGTGGTTGTTGAAGAAACCAACAAAAACTTCCTGTCATAGACAAAAAAAAAAAAAATAATAGTTATTGGAAGTTTGAACATAAAAATTGTGAAATTTGGAAGAAAAAAAAATATTGCATTTGAAAAAAATATTATTTTAGGTATGTTGTTGTTCCCATTGAGTTCTGATTTTCTTTTTGTTTTAGGTGGTTCAAACAAAATTGTTCGAACAACTTCTTCTATTGAAACACATGCCCAAGAGCAGGGGTGGAGCCAGCATACAGTGAGGGGTTCATTCGGACCCCCTATGATGAAAAATTATATTATTTATATAAGGTTAAAATAATTTATATATATAATAGATATCGAACCCGACCCCTTCACCCAGTTTTGTGTTTACTTCTTGAAATTTCGAACCCCTTTAATTAAAATTCTAGTCCCGTCACTATCCAAGAAATAGCTGATAATACAATCATAAGAGATGTATATAAAAGAAAGGAGTCGTGGTGGTCGATCCCTTGATAGTTATTCAGTAACCAGTAAGTAATGTTTCTGAAAAATAACTTTCATCCTACCAAATGAATTCACAAAACAAAACTTTTAGATTTTAAAATACATACCTTGATTTATTTTGTAGCCTTGTAATCTGAGAAGCCTAAAAGCCAATGAGTCCTTGAATAATTTCTTTAATAAACCATTTGTTTTTTCTTCTTCTGATGATAATAAATATTCATCATTATTCTGAAAATTATTATTTGGTAATTCTTGTAAACTTGGTCAAGAATTTGTTGAATTTCTTTTTCAAAGTGTTTAGCCAACCCCATTCTTTGTATATTGTCAACCATGCAAAGCATTTTTAGCTCATCATCCACTGAAAATCTTGAAGGCACTGACCAAAGAAAAAAATGAAAATTCAAATTAGGGTTTAGGAGAAAAAAATATCTACAAAATAAGCAAAAAATATGGAAGAACAAGGTTTAAATATTCAAATAAAGACAAAATATAATAGATAAAATTATTCATGTGCTTAAATTTTGATTGATAGAGTTATCTGTACATATATTGATCAGAGACATACGAGTCTTATATATTATTCAGGGGTTCATATATATTTTTGACATGAAATATATATTCTCATGTGAGTTCTAAAATTACTAAAATTCTTATAAATACTTACAATTTGCCACTAATACTAATCACCAATAATTTACACTCTTCACCACCATTGTCATTTAGGCATCTTAATTTTGATCAGCTACCATCAGCAATAATTACCACTACTATTATTCAACCAGATGTGTATTTAAATTCATGTTTAATTTTGATGAAATCAAGATACAAAATAGTGAAATGATTCTCTTTCTCATTTTATTTATCGTCCTTTTCTTTTAGCCTGTATAAAAAATAATATCATCTTACTATAATCAGAAACAATTCAAAATATGATTGTTTTAAATTTCTTCCCACAAAATTGCAAGTTGAAGACAAGCCCCTTGTGACTAAATATAGACATTGTAATAACTTACATCAATAGTCCATTTTTGGAAATTTGTGGGTAGATAGTCTAAAATTGTCTTTATGATACTTGTTTTGAGATTATAATTAAATCTTACTTACATAACATTATAAATGTAAGGTTATTCAAGAGAAAGACATTTCTTAGTACAGTAATTGCCATTTCCTGTATATCTCTATCCATCTTTATCAAAAATTTAATATTGTCAGTGATAAATAAAAAAAAATCTCCATATCGATAAAATTAAGACTTTAATTATATATCCTCGATTGTCAATTTTAAAGGCTGGAAGGAACAGCTTACACGTAAGTTTGTGTTACACAACACATTAGGTTGGCAATTATATATTACTACAAGAAAAAAATTAAATGTCAAAAAATATAGAATAATTAATCCTTTAGTAAGAAATCAAAGCCTATACGATAAATGATTCGTAACAGAATTTGTGATCAACATGTTATTTCTTTCACAAAATTTTGCAACCAAAACTTGTGAAGGAAAAAGATGACACCATCAATCAAATTCAGTTTTGCTTGTCAAAATTTGTTTCTTCATTTAAAGACACTATTAAATTGTTAAAAATTATACTCTTATAATTAAGTTTTAATGTAAATTTTAAAAACATGTATTTTGAATACATGTATCTCTATCTTAAATAGTCAAATATTGACTATATTTATTGTTCATAGACAAGGGTGAAATATTATATATTATATCAAATATTTGATAGGAACAAATTTTTATATTATATCAAATATTTGATAGGAACAAATATTTTTGATGCATCATTGATGGTTGTTTAAGTTTAGTAAGTAGATATAGATATTTGACACTTTTTAGTTTTTAGTATTCCCTTATTCTCAATTTATGTTGCGATTTCAAAAATTGTAAATTTTCTGATTACAAATTGAGTTCTAGATTTAACTTTTAAGTGTTTCAGATTGAATTTGAAATTTGAAAATTTAGACACAAGTCCATATACCTAGGGGATTTTTATATAAAAACATATTTTTAGGTTAATTATTACCCCTTTTTTAGGGTACCTGACATGAATGCTTTATCAGGATATTCATTTTTATAAGAGGAGGAAATTTAACTCATAAACTCATAATCAAAAATTCAAAATAATCAAAACTCATTAATTCAAATCAAACCAAACCAATCCGATTCAATTGGGCCTTTTTTTTCTGGGCTAGTTCAGTATGATATATGGGCATGCTATTTCAGCATCATGGACAAAATAATGAGACAAAATTCAGATATTGTCTCTATTTATTCATGTAATTTAAATTTCATAAATGGCAAATATATAAAGTCTTATTATGCTCCATAGTTAAAGGTTGAGTAATTACATTTCGTAACTGTAGTTATAGAATCTTGTATGATTCACGCATCATTTGTATAATTCGTTGTACATTCACAATTTTTGTATAGAGTTGTATATTTCGCTATACAATTTGTGCACAATGTTTGTATAATTCGATATACAATTCATATTATTTGTATATTCCGCTATACAATTTGATTCACACATAGCTTTTGTATAATCACGCATAACGTTTGTATAAATTGCGGAAATTATACAAAACTCAAATTGTAATTACAGCTGAATATTTGCAGCGAGTCATATTAATTTAAACTATAACTTTTTTAGCTAATTAACTAGTATATGTTTGCTTATCCACATAATTTTTTCTTTTATATAAAAATGTGGGGATAATTTATGAGATATTATGATGTAAAACAACAATAACATACCCAGTGAAAGGGTCTGGGGAGGATAAAATGTATGCAAACCTTACACTACCTCATAAAGATAGAGAGATTGTTTTCGAAAAACCATTGAGGATAATTTATGAGATATTATGATGTAAAAAGGGTAAAGTAAAAATTAAAGACCAAAGGGCCAAAACTGTAAATGAGTAGTATTTTAAGTTGTTTATAATGAGCTCCTCCAATTTGGACCTCATCCTTTTGTCCATTATCCTATGGCTTACATGTTGAACCATAGAATATTATTCCAATGCAATTCACAATGTTTACCTTATCTTTTACCATACTATTTTCCCAACCATAATTACAACTCAAATCAAACTATTGTCAACCTTTCGCAATCCTCCTCCTTTATCATCACTCATAAATCGATTGTCAAACAGTCTTTAGAGATCGTACTTTCTCGTGCAAGGAGAAGAGTTATATACGATGATGAAGAAGAAGAAGATGAAGATAATAATAATTTGGAATTAGCAATGCTAGAGTTTTATAGTCAATCTGTGAGAAATGAAGCTCTTCTTGTGAAAGCTCTTGTAGATGAAGAAGAAGTTGAAGTTCTAATTTTCAAGGTAAATATAATTTTTGATTTCAATGGCTAATATTTTAGATACTTTGTACTCAATTAATTATTCATTTCGTCTCAAAATTTTTGTGATGTCGTATAACTGAAAACGAAGTTTAAGAAATATGAGAAAACTTTGCAATATTTCAAAATTATCCTTAAAAAAGGTAGTACGCCTTTATAGATTTTTGCCAAATAAGTGAGGATCCACGATGAGTAAAATGTTGATAATGTCATTAAATATTTATCAAAATATTTTATTTTTTTAGACTAAATAAAAAAAATATATATTATATATTGAGATAAAGCTAAATAAGTACTTTCTTCGGTCCATTTAACTTGTCATATTTTTTTTATGTCTATTAAGAAAATAATAATTAAAAACATATAATTTAACTAACTAATCCTTATTTATTCTTATTTTCAATTTAATACTGCTTTCTTTTTTATCATGTTAATTTTTCTATATTGTTTTAAATATACGTATATACTATTAGTAAGAGGCCATGGATATTTAACTAATTGTGCCATTTTATTTCTTTTAGGGGTTTTCATCATGCTTGAGTTACAAGACAAGTCCAGATCCATCAAAAAGTGTGCTTCCATCAAGGGCAGAGATCAAATCCATTGACAGAATAAAAGGACCATTTGACCCCTCAAATATTGTTTATTTGGAGAAAGGATTGACTATGGAGGCCTTCAAGGAGAGGATTCTCCCAAGGGCAAAATAGACATTTAATCCAATTTTTTTAATCTCGTTGTTTTTGTTTTTATATCTAGTATTTTTTACTTTTGGAGCTGATATATTTGAGTTGAGGATCTTTAAGAAACAACTTCTCTATCTCTGTGAGGTAGTGGTAAGGTTTATGTATATTTTATCCCCCCCACACACCACAACCCTACTTGTGGGACTTTATTGGGTATATTGTTCTTCTTGTTTGTCATTATATTTGTTCGGATATTTTTTGACTATTGTAGAGAACATGCAATATGATATAACACGACTCCAAAGAAATTTGAATAATGAAAATATTTATTATAGAAGATGATTATAAATTCAGCTTGCAATTGTGATTTTGTGTTATCTACATGTTCAAATTTTCTTGTCAATGAAATCAATTAAAGGCGAAGTTTAGAATTTTTAATTTGTCACCAAATCCATAATACGTAAATGCATTTTCTCGTTGTTTAGTACGTTACTGGTTAATTAGAGTTATGCATGTTAGTAATGATCGATTAGTTATGGAAGGTGTTTATTTTATATTACTACTTTATGTGTAGTTATTTCATACTTTATTCTTCATAAAATAATACTATACAAATTGAATGTAGTATTATACCTATAATAACAACATATCAAGTGAAATTTCATAATTGGGGTCTGGGGAAGGTAAAATGTATGTAGACCTTACCACTACCTCATAGAGATAGAGAGGTGGTGGTAAGATCTGCGTACATTTTAACCTCCAGACCCCTAGAGGTTGTTTTCGAAAGCCTTCATCTCAAAATATCAATCCCAAAAATAAAAAATACTAGATATGAAACAAGGCTAAAGTGGACAACAAATGATAATTTATAAAGACAAGAGAGGAACAAAATAAATGACAGACAATAACAACACAATATACAATGACACGACTACCTCTACTAACCTACAATATCACTAGGCCATACATCACCTTACCCCTACTAACCGTCCAACCTTCTATCCTAATGCTCGATCTCCACTCTTTCTACCATAATTTGTTGATTTTTAATACATAGCAATAACTAGCTAGAATGCTATCAAACATGTAAATAATTATATTCATTTGTAATAAATGAAATATTTACTTCTTAATCAGCAATCAAACAATGACTAAAGATTAAAGTTATCAAATTTGAAATCTCAATACGACTTTAACCATTGTAACTCCATCCATGCAAGACAAACCTTAAATAATAATAATTTTTTTAAAAAAATATTAAATATCCATCAATCTAATTTATTAACTACATAAAAATCACTTAACCCCCGGACATAATTAATGGTTATTTTTGCCTCCAAAAAAAAAACCAATTATTTTTTTCCCACCTAATTAATTAACCTTTTTTTTTCTTTCTACTTTTCTATCTCTTGGAAACAAAGGAGAGAGAAAAAAAAAGTTTTTTTGTCCTCATGACGACGATTTTGGAATAGCCAAATTTCCTTCAAAAGCCAAAAGGCAAAAACTCTCTTTTTTTTTTCCATCAATTTCCCAAACATCTTTTATTAAAATTTCTATTACCAAAACATAAATTTTGGGTATAGGAATTTTAAAACTTTTTAACTCTTCTTCCTAATTTTTATTCAAAAAGTCTTTTTTTCGAAAAAAAAAACAACTTGTTATCGCTCGCTGAAAAATGGCAAGCGGGGTATTCTGTGGTGTTGTTCCTTTAATTTTCCGCAGGAAGCCTTCTTTAAAGGTATTGATTTTTTTTTTTTTGTATATTTTTTCATATAATTTCTAATTTTGATTAAAAAAAAATGTTTGTTAATGTATTTTGAATATGTAAAGAATTTTTGTATTTGCATAATGTTGCATTTTTCATTATGTCAAAATATTGTTCATGCAAATATAACTTTACTTTCCATTTTATTGGAGGCCGCTCGGGAAATATTTTGTGTAAAGCATTATTGATAAGGGGAAATTTTTTTTTGTTAAAAGAGTTGTGACGGAATGGTAAGAGATGTCTTTGTGTGATGAAATCGCATGCGGATGTTATGGGGTTCTTCTTCGTGCATAGTTAGAGCTTTGCGCATCAAACTTCCCTTAGTGTATGTATTGATGGATAAGGGGAAGCTTTATGCACTAAGCTTGTCATAAAATTAAAAAAAATGGACAAACGCGGAGGAGGAGGATTGGGTGGGGTGGGGGTAAGGGGCATTTCTTGCGTTGGCGGCATGATTATTAAGAAAATTAACTTGAGCATGAGGTGAGAGCACATTATATGGCCCAATGAGAAGAGTTCTTGCCATGTAACGAAAAGGTCACATGTTTAAACTGAAAAAATAGCCTCCTATAGAAATGTAATGTAAACCTGAATACAGATGACCGAATATAGTCAAGGTTTTTTTCTCATGCATAATAGGAACTTTGTGCACCAAACTTTCCTTAAAACATATAAATTGATCAACAACCCTTAAAAAAATAAAATACCTGCAATAAACCCAATACATGGTCAGACTCTTCCGGTCTTCCTTGTGTATAGCAGGAGTTTTGTGTATCAAGCGTCCCTTTAACATATAAATTGATGAAAGACAAACCTTTTAAGAAAGTACGTACAATAGACCCAATGTGGTCAGTCTCTTCCTTGGCATGTAGCAAGAGCTTTGTGAACTGAACTTCCCTTAACTCGCGCATCTTGAATTTTGACACATCAATGGATCTCCCTGTTATAACACCATTGCTAACAAAGTCATTTTTCAGGAAGAAGATGCACGTAAAACTAGGCGATTACATAGTAGAGTTATCAAGAAAATACCTTCTATTTTGGTTCCAAGAAGATCAAAAACAAGCAAAGGTTCCAAATCGCGCAATTCATGTGGAGTGAAAACACCAAAAAGTCCTAGATTGCACAGTTCAAATGTGGCGAAAACACCAAGAAGTCCCAGAATGCACAGTTCAAATGCGGTGAAAGTAACAAAAAGTTCAACTTTTCACAATTCAAGAGGGGTGGCTAGCAACTTCAGAATAATGACAGGTATAAGAAACAAGATCATCACATTGAGACACTTGCTTGATCTTTCACCTTGTGATGGCTCTGAATCTGCAAATGAGGTACATATATGAATTCTTCTGTTAGTTTGTCTTTAAAATCACTCAGTTATGTTGCTCGGACTCTCCAAAAATATTGTTGCACGGACGATAGATTGGCCAGTTGAACATCCTTCATCGAAAAAGTATACTATATACCTAGGTCAAAAATCACTTTTTATACTTGGCCTCGAGTAATGGCAACTGAACACTCCATCTATGAGGATGCACATCTAGACACCTCAACTCATATCCTCGGTGTGAGTTAAACACTCATACTTACAAAATGATCATCTAGACATTCCCAAAATTTATGTGTTGTGTCACCACTGAGTGTCCACGAACATAATGGGCATGCACTAAGGTGTCTAGATGTACATTTTCAAAGTTGGAGTGTTTAGTTGCCAGTTGAGACTATGTTAAGGTGTCTATATATGTATCACCTGTACTGGATCCTCCAAAAATGCCCTACTTCTAGAGGATCCTGCGGGCACCCTGTCATCATTTTTGCAGAGTCCGAGCAACATAGCGTCGCTTTACTCACTTAGTAGACAATGTCATTTTCAGAAAAGAATAACAGTGTCTCTTTTACTTATTTTTGTTCCGTTATGGCCTTGTTTTTCAACAGCTGCTGATATCCACTCTGAGAGATCTGCATAAACTGTTTCCTTCAATCAATCCAAATTTTTCGTTGTCGAAAATAGATGGAACATCAATACATGAGGTAATTTACTCCCTAAGTACTGAGAACTTTTAGTATATATGCAATTCTGTTCATTATAAGCAAAATCACAACTTGCTGAGCTCACTGAATTTTCCCTTTTTTTCCTCAGAAAGTGAGATGCTTTTGTGATACATTGAAATCAATTGGGGAAATTTGGACCGGAAATGATGAAGAATGGATGATTACATGTAAAGAGAACTCACACAGTAAACTAAATGATTTTGAATATGGTATGATTATCTCTCTGTAGTTTCTTGTCTTGTCTGTCGATTTCTGTTACTATCTATTGCCTTTGTACTTTGATTATCACACCTTTCTGGTGTACTTATTGTTCCTTGATTGAGGGTCTATCAGAAACAACCTCTCTACCTCCCAAGGTAGGGGTAAGGTTTGTGTACACTCTACCTTTTCCTGACTCCACTTGTGGGATTACACTGAGTATGTTGTTGTATTTTTCTCTTCGATATGCACTCATAATGATTTTCTTATATTACCTATGTAGTGTTGGCATTGCTCGAAGACATTATCAAGTTAGCTAGTGAAAAGAAGTCAAAGATGACAGATGAAGATGAGGACAAGCATGAGCATGAGGTCGAGGTTGAGCGTGAGCATGAGCATGAAGTCGAGCATGAGGATGAGCCTGAGGACGAGGATGATCAGATGAGGGAAACAAGTCCTTCACCCGTTGTATTTGAGAAGAATTTTTCGGAGATTTACTCAAGTACCAATTCCTCCCTTTCAAGCTCTCCAACTTCAGTCCTCCCTGAGATAATAACCAATGCCTCAAAGAAGAATGCAAAGGCTTCTATCACTTCCCCTCTTCTCCTATCACTCAAGGTTCAAGCTGCTGGAGACCAGAAACCAATTGAGTTAAAAAACTTCTCGTTTCACATGATCCCCAATTCGAATCAAGATTCAAGTTATGCAGTTGAGTTAGGAAGCAATGTCGATGAAAAAGGATCAAATACAGAAGCAAATCAAGAATGTGAATTAATGGACTTACCGGAGATTCTACTAAATAGCCTGGAGAAAGCATCGGAAAATGGTGGAATATTTTGGAATGGTGCATCAGATGGTCAAGCAGTCCCAGCTCGCGTTACATTTGAGGTTCTTTTACCTCGGTCTTCAATTTCAAGGTTGCAATCAAATGTAACAGAACAGGCATCAGTGCCACCTTCTCCACAAATTTTATCACCAAAAATCATAGAACCTCAAGTACCATCACCACCAAAGCAAGATTCCTCGTGTGAGAACGAGGAACCAGCACCATCGACACCACCAGCCCATATTACACCAGTAAACACAGTAACACCTCCACCGCCACCTCCACCACCTCCAATTACATCAAAAAATAGAGCAGTACCTTGTCCTCCACCGCCACCTCCCAGTAAATCAGAAAATGTGCATACACCTCCACCTTCTCCGTGCTCACCTCACAACGGATTAAAGGGCATGGTAACCCCACACCCCCTTCCACCAAAGGCATCAAATGGAGTAGTGCCACCACCCCCTCCGCCGAAGCCAATGGGAAAGGTAGCTGCACCTCCACCGCCACCAATGCCAATGGGAAAGAGAGCTTCACATCCAAAATCACCAAGAATGGCAGTGCCAGCACCTCCTCCACCAATGCAAATGAAAAAGGGAGGCGCACCTCCACCACCACCACCAACTTTTGCAGGTGCCAAAACTTCACGACCGAAGAAATCAACCACTAAACTGAAAAGATCATCTCAAATGGGAAATCTTTATCGATCACTCAAGGGGAAAGTTGAAGGATCTAGTTTCAATGGTAAACAAAAGGGAGGCAAAGGAAATTTTAATGCCTCAAAAGGAGGTACACCAGCAATGGCTGATGCATTAGCTGAGATGACAAAGAGGTAACCTTCCTGAAATCTCAAATACTCCCTCCGTTTCAATCTGTTTGTCTGGTTTTGACTTAGCATAGAGTTTAATAAGTGAAGAAGACTCATAATATACTAAAATGCTTCTTAATCTTGTGCGTGATCTTAAACATGTCACATGAAAAGCTAGAACTAAGTAGTTGCTAAAAAGGGAAAGAAGCATTCTTTTTGAAATGTGACTGAAAAGGAAATTAAGACAAACAACTTGAAACGGAAGAGTGATTATTTTTGGACGAAGGCAACATTTTCTATGATGTTTATATCTTGTAATTATGAATTATATCTCACAGGTCAGCATATTTCCAACAAATCGAAGAGGACGTTAAAACTCATGCAAAAGTAATCAAGGAGATGAAGAAGGCCATTGCTTCTTTCCATACATCAGATATGTCCGAGCTCATTACATTCCACAATTATGTCGAATCTCATCTTGAGAAACTCACAGACGAATCTCAGGTTCACTCTATGTTTCTTATTTTCTGCTATAATTACCATTTCAGGATGTTGGCTTAAAGATTTTCTTGGTACAGGTCCTAGCAAGATTTGAAGATTTTCCTTGCAAGAAATTGGAAGCATTGAGGACGGCAGCAACTCTCTTTTCCAAATTAGATTCAATAGTCTCTACTTTACAGAATTGGCAACCGGCCTCGCCTGTTGGCCAAGATCTTGAAAGAGCTGAGAAGTACTTCAACAAGGTAACAACTAAGTCCCTGCCTCCCTGGACCTCAAAACTTCCCATGACTTAATTTCGCGTTAGCAGTTTTAACAAATAGTTCTCTCATAAATGTAGATAAAAGGAGATGTGGACACTCTGGAAAGGACTAAAGACGAAGAATCCAAGAAACTAAAAACACATAAAATCCAGTTTGATTTCAGCGCCCTTGTCCGTATTAAAGAATTGATGGTGGATGTTTCCTCAAACTGTATGGAACTTGCACTGAAGGTTAGTACAATTAAAATCACTCCAATACTGAATCTTATGAACAACTGATACAATGATATGAATTCAAAATTCATTATATATTTCAATGTATGTCATTTAGATAGAGTATATTTGTCAGGATGTGAACTAGGATTAACGCACTAGATCCCAAGAACTCCGAAATCAAGCATACTTAGATGAGAGTAGTACTAGGACGGTTGATCCCCTAGGAAGTCCTCGTGTTGCATAAAAAGAAAAAGAGTAGATTTTTCTGGGGATAAGGTTTTAGAATCTTCACAAACTTCTCTAAACTTGCATAAATACGTTGATATGGAATGCATAGAGCATCATTCGGATCAACACTTTTTAAATCTGTTTACATGGTATTCACCACCACAATAAGCGATCTTAGTAGCTCAAGTGGTTGGCTAACTGAACTTTCACTTTGTTGGTAAGGGTTCGACTCCCCATCTTGATAATGATTTGGATAACATCTTTGTGAAATAATGTTGCAATGACGAATCAGGAAAAGAGAGAAGCAATGGCAATGAAAAAAGAAGGAGCCGGACCAACAAATGACAAGGCTAACAGAGAATCAGCTACACAGCTTTGGAAGGCATTTCAATTTGCTTTCAGAGTCTATACCTTTGCTGGTGGACAAGATGAGAGAGCAGAAAAGTTGACGAAAGAATTGGCTGAAGTGATCGAGACAGACCTTCATCTTTAGACGTATAGTAGGTGGTGATGCCCATTTTTTCCCACACGAAAGAAAGGAAACAGAGAAAGTCACTATATAGGCTGCAATCGAGCAATCAGCACATTGATGCTATTCCTGACAAGCACCTTGTACATGCTTCATGAGCTACGATGTTCATGCTTATACCAGGAGAGAATTGCTAGACGAAATATCGCCATTTGTATTAGACTGAGGGGGAGAAATTTGAGCTGAACTCTAGCTTTATCCTACCACTGTTGATACATACAATATATATCACACCTTAGTGACTGATTTTGTAGCATACAGACTGATCATTTTTTCCTAGTCGAACAAAAATGAATACGGTGTTACAACTATACATTGATAGTATAACATATAAGATAACTACATGTAATCGTCCATATTAAGTCAATTAGTAACTCGCAATAAAGCAGGCTACTTGCAGCTGAAACATAACAATTTAAAATACAGTATAAAAACAGTGTATATACGTTCAGTTCGTGTGTGTGTGTTGTATTTTCGAGCATCGCTCAAATCGTTGAATCTTAGGTTTCATTTTGCCAGAAAATGATAGATCAACATGATTATGATACCATAATTATTCATTTCAATATAAATAAAAAATGTGAAAGGTTTGGAAAATATGAAAAGAAATATATATATGATTTTATTTGTAACAAACACAACCATGCATTTTGTTCTTTAGAGTTTACTTTACGGAATATTTAACTTAAGACTTTTTATTAATTATTCTTATTTCTTAATTACACATTATATTATATATTATATAATGTGGCACTACATATAATATTATAGTTATTCATTAATTATTACAACACATTATGTCTCCAAACACTATGGTTTCTCTTCACCTTTTGTTGGTTTCTTCAAGTGGTTAGTCTTTCCATCGTTCTCTCTAAAAATATTTTAATAGATTAAGATATTTCTTTCCAAAATTATCACCTAGGATTGTTGTAGTGGGATGATGAAATTATTTTTTTCATTTTTAATTAAAGATTTCGAACTTGTAGGAGGAAATTTTGATAGAGAGGTGCTTTACCCTTTAGTGAACATTAGAGGAGCAAAGTTTACATTTATTAAAGGGGAAATCACTCTTTATTAGAATTTTATTTTTCTCATGATTTCGAACTAGACACTTCTAGTTAAAAGTAAAAAAGATCTTATCCATATCACTATAATATTTGTCGGTCTTAGGGTGTTTTTAGTATGAAGGAACATACTTTTCAATTTTTTTATTTTCATGTTAGATTGTTTAAAATTTTTGAAAAATATTCTTTATAGAAAAAACAAGTTCCTTGAAAAAGAGAAAAATTATCATCAAGATTAGATTTTATGCCCCACCTCAACATATATTGATTGTGTCTACCCACCCTCGCCCCCACTCTGCTCCCCTTTAATACATCTCATCTTTATCCCCCCACCCCCATCCTCATTTCCACCATCATCGTGTCTCATACTATTTGTCTAGATTATAAAATTATCCTTCTATGATACTCCCTCTGTTTCATATTAAGTGAAGTGATGGGTCATTTCACACATATTAAGAAAAAGAAACAAAGACAAAATTTAGTCATGTTTTTCCATTTTTACCCTTTC
>JAABOM020000075.1:1272106-1286151 GCA_011800125.2 Solanum clarkiae | reverse complement strand
TTATCTATTTTAAGGCATTCTAAAGGTAGAAACGTGCAGTAAGGATATAGTAACAGGTTGGTTCTCCCGGGCCTTATCGGCAACGGGTGCCGGTCCGCCCTACGGGACTTAGGGGCGTGACACATATTTCAACAACTTGAGAGATACAAGGAGATTGAGGGCACAAAAAGAAGATCAGGTAATGGACTCAGAGTTCACATAGCATCATACACCAAACATGAATTTATTTTTACCTCAGAAACAGTAGCAGCTGTGAAACTAAATTTTTCAAAAACCTTCCTGAATTCCTCATCCAACTCGCCATCTAATTCTGCCTTCTCTGGGACATATTCCACTTCAACTTGCTCCACCAGGGACTGAAGAAAATAAGGCCAAAGCAAGTTCAAGATCAGCAGCTCAGGAAATAAATTTTACTTTATAAAACACCATAAATGTCTAAAAGTTTCATAAATACATCACAACTAAGGTATCTTTGAGAAACAATACTGTTTTAACTAATTAATAAAGACTCTGGGGCAGACCCCAACACATAACAAAAGAGTTTCTTGAAAAAGATGAGGCATGTCAAAATAGAAGCTCATGCACATCATCCTTTAAGCTGGAAAAAATAAACAAATTAACTATAGCCAAGCTATGATGGAACTGACCTACATCAGACATCCTTTGTCCTCAAAATAACAATTAGGTTAACATTGTTTCTTAATAACTAGCTGGACCTTGGATATTCAAAAAATATCAATATTTATACAGACTAAACCATGCAAAAGAACAGAACACAAGCAAAGAAATTATCCTATATTAAATAAAAGAAAACCATATCATTAGCTTTATCAAAAAGACAACCATATTACCAGCTTTATAAAAAAGAAGACCATATCATTAGCAAAGTATTTTTATGCCTATATGCACATGGTAGTAATTATGTAAATCAGCAATAGTTAACCCTAAAAAATGTGCATCAAGAAATTAACAGGATCTTCTAGATAAAACTCTCACATGCACATAATTTTGAAACACAAGAAAAATCAGAAAAACATAATTTTGTAACATGAGAATAATCAGAAAAATAACTCAACTTCCACTTCTCAGGAAAACAAAAAGTACCAGCCCAAATGTCAAAGAAGAAAATGTATACAATTTTTTGGAGAAAATCCTTAGAGATTATCAAAAGAATCAAGAGAGACCATCTGCATAAATCATAATTCCATATTTTGATATATGTAACCATGTGGTAGTTCCCAAGGGATTGGCTGAGTGATTGATGCTTATGAGTAAGCCTATAGAACTCAAGTTCATATCATATCTACAACACTCAGTTGGAACACATTGTTGTAACTTTGATAGGCAGGTTTACCAAGGTGTTCTGCTCAAGTTGATACATTAGATATCCACCTATATAAAAACTGCTTATTCAATAATATTATATGTCGTTTTTCTTTGATTTGGTTACTGTATTATATGTTTTTGCTATTGCTCCCTTCTCTTTTTATATGCTTTTTATAGAAAATACACCACCCTCCCTAGACCCACTTCTGAGATTACACTTGATATGTTGTTATTTTTATTCAGTAAAAAGCCTTTAAGGATGCTCCTACTAAGACTGTTTAACACACTTCAGCTAGAAAATATTTATGTTGAGAAACCAGAATTTCATGAATCAAGTTTCAGTAAGCATCTTCTAATACACTCGGAACTTAGGAACAAGGAAAGAATTGGATACTTATTATTTCTATTTTCATCATTTCCAATTTATAGGAGGATATGAAGGTTGAAGATTAAGATAGACGGTCAGTACAGAGTGGACCATTGTTTAGTTTCCCTTATAAAAAAATATTATTAGCAACTCTCCTACTAATCTTATTCTTCGATTTTTACTATAACCTACTCCATTATTTTCTACATGCTTCACTTGAGCTATAGGTCTATCAGAAACGGCCCTACGTTCACAAGGTACCGGTAAAGGTTGGTACACAACACCCTCCCAGACTGGGCACATTGTTGTTATCATTTCCAATTTTAAAAACCTAGTTCACCGGCAGATCAACACACATGCTTAAATAATTCGTGAAAAGTATATCTCCACTTGTACAATTACTCATCAACTAATCCGGAAATACCTTCTGTAGATCGGAACTCTCCTTATCAGTATCATCAGCACCGCCATTAGCTTCGTCGGCGTTGGCTGTCTCAATATCTTCTTCACGAGACGCTACCTTATTGTTTTTCTTCTGCTTCCGCCGCCTACGGCGACGCTCGTTCTCCTTTGATTTCCTAGCACCGACGTTAGTATTAGTGTTTTCGGATTTCAAATCACCGTTACGAAAGCCGACGGTGTCAGGTACCTCAACCGTCATACTTCCGGCCGATTTGAGATTCGATAATTGATCGGAGAAAGTTTTCGTTATCAGCCCTATCAACTATGGAGCTGAACTGAAGAAGGGCAAGTTCTATTGTTTCATTTGGGCTAAAACTTGATAGAAATAGTAACGAGAAAAAATCCAAAATAGTCCCTGAACTTGTGTTAAGAGTCAAACTCATCCTTGAGTTTTTACAGTAAGCATTAATAGTCTCTCGTATTTGCAATATTGATTCATTTTTAGTCCTTTCCAAACTTTTGCGTATTTTTAATATTAACTTTGTCCATAATTTTATACATGAAATATTAGTCATATTTTTATATATTTAATAAAAATAACAATGTCATATAAAATAAGGTGAGAAGAAGAACAATTTGTTCAATTTAAAAGAAATATTATTGTAGTTGAACTAACAATGTTTTTGACATATAATGTTAATGCAAATAGAAAAAATTTGTATTATTGTACATAAAATTAATATGATTAACATCTCAATTTAAGCGGCAATAATATTTACTAAATAGAACGAGGTATTTAAACCACTCATAAAAAATTTGGCTTATCTATATCATTTCAATTAATAAAAATGACGTACATAAGCTAAATATTTAATTGAAGGCATATATGAGCTTTTTTTCAATGTTCAATAGTATATTTAACTTTTTTCTCTATTATATAATTAAGTCATGCTATCCGATCTCTCTCAATTTATATGATAAAAAGGATCAACTTTACCTGACAAAAATTTTTTTTATTAACATAACTCAAATTGTTAATTTGTTTTAAAATATACTCTTACAAATTAGCATCGTTAATCGAAGTCATGATTATCAACTCATTGATTTTTTAACTATCCCTTTACTAGCTAAATTATAGGATTTATAATAAAATTTTACTTTAATCTCCAAACATAAATTTTGAGTACAAGAGTTGATCGTATATTTAATTTGCTCTTGCATTTAGCAAATACCTATTTTTATGATAATCAATAAAACAAGATAATACAATAAACTCAAGCAATTAACTACACTTTAATATCAAGCAATTAAAACAAACAATTACTAGGGAATCCTATCGAGAAAGAAGAGGCATAAGCATCGCCTCTCGATCCAATCCATCTTTCCTGGCCTCCCCAACACACTTAGCGATTTTAGTCTTTTTGTTATTATATTGTTTTAGTTTTAGTCCTTCTATTATTCGACTAAGTACATTTTAAATTAATTAAAACATGTGATATTGGTCCTTCAAACTAACAAAAATAAACTATTCAATAGAAATATTGGCTTACAACAACAAAGGTGTGCATAAATAAAAATTATTCATTTGCATACATTGTTTATATACTAATATATAATAGATTATATATAAGAGGAGAGGCAAAAATTATTACATCATGATAAATAATATTACATCACTATAATTTTTGGTGATGTAATAATAACTTTTGGTGATATAATTTTTTGTGAAGTAATAATTTTATGGTGATGTAATATTATTTATGATGATGTAATAATTTTTTCCTCTCATATTATATATAGTTTGTCATATATTAATAAATCAATTAATATATAAATAATGTAAGCAAATGAATAATTTATATTCATTCACACCTTTGTCGTTGTAAGCCAATAATTCTATTGAATATTTTACTTTCGTTAGTTTGAAAGATCAATATCACACGTTTCAATTAATTGGATGTTTAATGTGCTCAGTCAACTAATTCAAGGACTAAAACTGAAACAATGCAATAACACAAGGATTAAAATCGTTATTTGACCGTTGAATATTTAATTTCCGTTAGTTTGAAGGACCAATATCACACGTTTCAATTAATTAGAGGTTTAATGTGCTTAATCAAATAATACAAAGACTAAAACTGAAATAATGCAATAACATAAAAACTAAAATCGCTATTTGCCCATTACTATATGAATCCTCTTTATTTTATTTACTAATATAAGAACATCATTATTAAATTTATTTTCCTTTAGTTGTTAAGTTTTAATAATCTTATTTTTTTAGTAAGTTATTTAGAGTCTCAAACTCTTTTTTATAAAATTCGAATTTTATTAATAAATTTTTACCCTAATAAAAACACATAGGACTTCTTTATTAATTAAAATTCCAAACTGGAGACCTTAGAAGTCTAGACATTCTTCTTTTTTTAAACCTCTTGAGGACAAGTATATAAGGAGAGATCCAAAATTCCAATACAACATAAGAAAGGGAAGAGAATGGCTTCGTTTGGGTCGTTCACCATGGCCGGCGACGACTCTACGGCGACGGCGGCAAGTTCTTTGTTCCACGACGGCGACGACTCCGCCGTCGACACGCTGCCTTATGAGGAAATTACAGTAGATCAAGTTTCTCAGAGAGTCAACAATTCCGATCCCTACGGGTTCGGGTCGGGTCAGTCAACTCCTTTCGATGACTCGAAGGCTCCGATCGCGAATGGAAACGGTAAGACTTATGATCTCGGTGAGGATTCTGAAGGAATTTTCAGCTCCGATGGACCGGTACTTCCTCCACCGAATGAAATGAGAGAGGAAGGTTTTGCTTTGCGCGAATGGCGAAGGTTAGCTCTGATTTTGTTTCTGGAATTCGAATTTTTGCTAATTAATACAGTAACTTCATCATGAATCCTTGATACAAAAATTTTATGCAGTTAAACTCTTCTTTTTTGAATTTGAATCCTGTTACATATATGCTTTCCATGGATTCAACTGTAGATCTGCTGTTAATTTCAATATGATAGGCTTTATTTTCAGTTCTTAATGCTTGAGTGAGCTTAAATTAGCAAGTTTAAGTTGTTTAGACTAATAAGTCGCCAAAACTATGATTTGATTCACTACTTCTTTGGGGAGAAGTTTGCAGATCTGTTGTTGAATGCTTAGTAGATCTACAAGTAATTGATCATATTTTGGAAATGGAAAATTATTACCTGATGAAGCTTAATTCATCGAAAATGCTATGTTGCTCGGACTCAAATAGTGTATTTTTGAAGGATCTGACGCAAGTGCGAATCATTTTTGGAGAGTCTGGGCAACTTCATCGAAAAGTTAAGCAAATTTCATAAGCAAAAGGTTATAATTTTATGGATTGTGAAACTCAGTTAATCATAATTTGAAAGTTGATGATTTTTGGCTTGAAATCAAATGATGATTATCAGCATTTTAGAGATAGAATCAATACAATAGAAGACTACTATCTTTGTTCCATGGTTAGCTGTCATGGTGTGCTTTTCAAGAGTCAATTTGACTGAATTTTAAAGCTAATGTTCCTTTTAGTTGTCATGTTGTGCTTTTTGAGAATTAATTTGACTAAATTTTAAAGCTAAAAATTAGATTATATTAATTTGATATTTTTAAAATAAAAATTTATATATTCAAAAACTATACGAAAAGTACTATAAATTATAAAAAGAAAAATTCAAATTAATATGATTAAAAATACATCATAAAATGCTAGTCAAAATTTATATAATTTTGACTCTCAGAAAGAAAACTAATGCAATTAAAAAGGAATGGAGGGAGTAGTTTAAAGGTACTCTATTGGATAGTATGATTTTTCAATCTATTGTGAAATGTTTATAATATTTGCAGTTAGAGAATGGACGTTTGACTCTCAAACAGCATAGTAACATGAAATTAACTGGTATAGTCATTGGAGCAATAATCTAAGTTGCTTAGACTCGGGTGCGTGTGTCTAATATGGGTGCTGATCTAGAGGCCGGATTCTTCATGATATAATTTTTAAGATTCGGGAATATGGATCCATGTATGAATACAGATGCGGGAATTCGCCTAAAAATAATCAAAATATCTAAAAATAGAGTGATAAAATCTAAATTATGATTTACTCTGTGGAAAACTTGAAGAAAATCTTGGAAGAAGATTAAAGAAAAAAGCATGACATCAAAATGTCTATATAAAAGATACCCCATTCTCTTCAATTTCACTTGAACTTTTGTATTGGTTACAGAAATCATTAAAACCGTCCTACCTTTCCCCATCGATTTTAGTCAAAATTCACGAAACTGGTTGACCAAATCGAACACGAATCCCACACTCACACCTACACCCATGTCGTGTCGACATGGGTGCGGCACCAAAAGTAAAGAGTCTGAGCAACTTAGGCAATAATAATGTTTGAAGTATATGATTTCTTTTGTGTTAATTTCTTCCCTTTTCCACCTTAGATCTGAAACTTCAGTAGTTTCTTGAAGTCCCTAGGTTCAAATGATTCTCTTTTATGCTTTCATTTGTTGGATAGCTTTCTTGTGTTGGAGTCACTCAATACTCATTGCCAATTATAAAGGATAATTAGAACCACAGTTGACACTATAGGTTATTCCATTTTGTTAAAGGAGAAAAACAAGTCCTTAGTGTTGATCTTGTTCATTTGAGAAAATGTCAAGTCAGAAGCATGTGGATGGACTTATTACAATATCATTGATGTTCTGGTTGCTGCTAGCTCACTGTTTCAGCGGCTTATTCATCGCAGAAGTAATTGGTTGTGCAAAAGCCTCTGCCCTTCTTGATTTTATAGAATACTTTTAACAGAAAAAAAAGGCAGAAGTAGGATGGTGAGGTCGATGTGTGATTATTATCTGAGTCCATTGATGCTTTTGGCTGGATTCAGATCAGTTTTTCCTTTTCCTGTTCTGATTAGTGATGCTTGTGAAAACAGAAATGGTACCCTGAATACTGTTTTCCTTGTTAGATTCGTTATAATTTGTGTTTTTGGTTGGGATGCAGGCAAAATGCCATCCGTCTTGAGGAAAATGAGAAGAGAGAAAAAGAAATCAGAAACCGAATTATTGAGGAAGGTGAAGAGCATAAGAAAGCATTCTATGAGAAAAGAAAGCTCAATATTGAGACCAATAAGACTAACAACCGAGACAAAGAGAATGTAAGTTTTTTCCCGGAGAGTTGTGAGTTCCACCCTATTCACTCTTACAACGTTCCGTATCTCTAAATTTTTTTTTGTTTTTACTTCCCATTGAAACAGGTGTACATAACTAATCAAGAAAAGTTCCATAAAGAAGCTGATAAACAGTATTGGAAAGCCATAGCAGACCTTGTTCCTAATGAAGTTCCGAATATTGAGAAGAAAGGACGGAAGAAGGATCAAGAGAAGAAGCCATCCGTCACAGTCATCCAAGGGCCCAAACCTGGAAAACCGACTGATCTTTCAAGGATGCGTCATATCTTGGTGAAGCTTAAGCACAACCCACCACCTCATATGCTACCACCACCACCACCACCACCCACACCTGCCAAAGATGGGAAGGACGGAAAAGATGCGAAGAACCCTAAAGATGCAGCAGCAGAGGGAACTGCACCTGCTACCAGAGATAACATACGTGCTAATGAACCCCCTGTTACTCAGACATCAGAAGAACCAGTTCCTGCTTCTGTGGAGGTCTCTTTATTCTCTTGAGGGACAAGAAAACATCCAGCTACTTGATACGGAAACAACCATTTCTGGTGCTCGATATTCTTTGCCTTGCGCGCATTCTGTTGATTTGAGGTGAATGCAGCTGCATTTTGGTGTTCTAAACATCAAGATCTTTTATTTGTAATTGAAGTCGAGACGATTTCATGTTCATACAAAGCTTTTTTCCCTCTCTAGTGTTGATATTGTTTTTAACTTTCTTTATCTTTGTGGGTTTTGTGGTTGACCTAGAGGCTCCATTTTGTATCATTATATGTCATGATTTTTATGTGTTGCAAAGGCTCTAAAACTACTAACTTTTGTCTCAACTTGTTTGACTTCATTTTCTTTTCTTAGTCTGTCCCAAACTAATTGGCATTTTTTATATTTGGGACTTTCTCTTTCCTTTTTTTTTTCATATTACGTACACTTTCTTTTTTCGATCCATTAAAAAAGAAAGAGATTTATTTAAATAATCTAGCTTTAAATATTTCATTTCATTTTTAATGAGAGGCTTTAGCCACACTAATAAAGTAGTATATTTAAGATTTCAAGTTTGATATGTTTCAAAAAAAAATTCTTTTAAAATTTTCTATCCAATGAATAAGTCCGGTATAAAACTGAAGAACACTCACCTCTAAGATTATTTTTGTAAGTCACTCAAGCAAACAACCCTTAGTGCAATGCGTAGTAGTACCCAATGTGATGACAAGAGATACATCGGGGGAATCTTAGTAGTTCAGTTGATTGACTGTCTGAACTCTCACCTTATTGGTGGTGAGGATTTGATTCTCCATATTGTAACCCTCCCAATTTTCACTTCCCCCATCCCCAATTTTTTTTTTTTTAAAAAATAGAGATGGGAGATAAATCTACAAAAAGGTAAAACATTACAAATTGATTTGGAAATGATAGAGTGTACACATACCATAACTAACCTTGAGAGATAAAAGAGGTTTCCAGTAGGCCATTGGCTAAAGGAAAACAAAGTAAAATAAATTTAAAATATAAAGATTATACAATTTGACTAGTCTGATCATTCTATTAGACTGATGAAAACACGAACTCCTTTTAAAGACAACCAAATAATTAGAAAGTAAAAAATGGAGTATATCATTTATTGATAATAAAGAATTCCCTATGGCTTCTGCTCCAACTCTAGTTGGTGCACACATTTGAAACTCCGGGGTGTATGGTCCTGCCATCTATCCTCATTCCGACTTAAATACTAGATTTTATTTGCTGCACGAGTTAAACTCATGAAGTGCGTTTAATCCACATCATCCTCATCGCTGAACCAAAGTCCCATAGGTAATAATAATTTCTTACTAAATATATTCAATTGCCATTCACAAATGTGTAATTGATTTATCTAGGAGTCACCTGAGTGATTGAAAGAGGTACAGAACTCATTTGATGACTTGTGCTGCTTTCAGATGACTTCAGTTTTAGTTGTGAGCTATTTAAACCGCCCGAATCTTGAAAAAATCCTGGTGGTGTGAGTTCTTTCTCGTTTAGCTTGATTTTTTTTGTGAGCATGTCAAGAACCTGGCTCATCATCGGTCTTCGATTTGCATTTTCTTGTGTGCAAAAGAGAGCTACCTTAATGTACTTGAGGACTTCTTTTTCTGGAAAATCGCCCATTTCTGGATCGACCAACTCTAACAGCTTTCCCTCTTCGTAGAATTGCCATGCCTGATAACAGTAAATTGTAATTCGATTTGTCATTAGATAATGAAACCTTTGGCAGTTACAAGAATGTTGGGATGCTGTGTTTTCAAGAAGAGACATCATAAATTTGCGAGAAGACAAAAAGGGTAAGGAACAGATTTTATTTGCTATAATCTTGAAAGTTCCCTCAATATTAAGCCTGAAAACTGCAAGATTCAACTAGCAAAACCTCAACATATCTGTGTATTGTCACATTTCCTTGCATTGCTTACTCTTCTGTCTTTTTGAATGACAAGTATATGGCTGCCTCCCCAGCTTAATAGACTTTACGATACTACTATTCAGTGACATCAAAAGCAAGAAATGCAAAACAAAAAAAGAAGTTTCAAGGCTCGTTAGGAGTTTAAGCGCAAATAAAATACGATTTATTTGTTTCATTGGCAATACGATTTATTTGCAGTATTGGCAAGAAATGTCCCCCAAATAGAGTATGATGGGTAATTCAATAAACATTCAAATTAGTTTGATATTGAAGCAGATTAAATTTTCTCATTGATATATATTTATCATCAATAGGTTCACCCATATTATCTATAGAATCACATGTTGACATGCCTAGCAATTTTTGTATTTTAAATGACGATAAACAGTATATGAAAATGCTAGTTGCAAATGCAAGTAAACCATGCAATACACTATTGATGCTACTGAGAAACAGAATGCATATCTAGAAAGAAATTTAAGGAATTTGAAAATTATACCCACCGATTCCAGGAGTAACTTCTGCCCTTGCCATGTACCACTGCCACTACTCCTGCCACTTACTATTTCAAGTATTAGGACCCCAAAACTGTAAACATCTGCCTTGGATGTTAATTGACGGCCCATAACATATTCAGGTGCCAGATAGCCACTGTTTGGAAAAGAAAAAGATATAGAAGTAAGAACACTGCTTTCAGTCACCCCATGGCACCATTTCAAAATTTAAAGCAGGAGACCTAGGTACTCCATAACACCAATCATTCAGAAAACTTCAGTAGTTCGAGGCAGATTATAGAATCCACTATTTTTCTTAGTTGGAATAATGTAAGTAAAGAAAAGGGGAAAGACAGTGAATTCATAGACTAATACAGTCGCAAGGTGCTATGAAGAACGTTTGTTCTTGATTCTTGACTACAAGAAGAGGTAAATTATAAGTAAACATAGTTCAGACAAGACAGTTCTTAAAAAAAAAAAAAGAACGAATCAATTTAGATATAGCAAGATAGCTCTCCAATTTTCCTATGTCTGGTTGGTCAAAATATTTATAAAGTATTTTCTCCAGTAAAACAAGTTACTTAAAAATGAGAAAATTGACTACACGAAAAGTGAAAATAATTTTCCTAAGCAACTTTCTACTCCTCCTTATCCTCTAACACACTGCATTCCACCCCTACCACCAATAGCCCACCAACTTCAACCACCCCCACTCACATAGTATTTACCTAGATCATATATATATGCTTTTGAGACTATTTTCTGCATGCTTACCAAAAAAATACTAAATAAGAATATTACCAATTTTCAAGAAAAACTTTTCCAAGAGAAAGTTTTTCATGGAAAGTATTTTTCTTTGTTCCAAACACACCTTTGGTGTAAGAATACCTTCTACTGCTTTAAAATGTGCATATAAAAGATTTATAATGATACCCAACCTCTAGAATAATCCACACTCACCAAGCTCACATGTGAATGTGATTTCAAGTATAGCCACAGAAAACACCAAGAAATTCAGGAGACATACGTGGTTCCTTTTATCTGTGTGGTGATGTGAGTGATATTATCTGGAAAAAGCTTTGCCAGTCCAAAATCTCCAATTTTTGGTTTATAATCCTTATCAAGCAGTATATTACTAGCTTTGATATCCCTGTGCACTATATGTGGCACTAATTCTTCATGCAGAAAAGCAAGACCTGCACCGATACCCAAGCAAATAGAAGCCCTTGTGTCCCACTCTAATTTAACATTACTCGTGCTGGAACCTGCAAAGCAAGCACCATTTTCAGTATCCCTTCATAGATGGTGAAGTACTTTTTTGATTCCAAGCAAATTTACCGAACAATGCTCGATCAAGGCTCCTATTTTCTAAATATTCATAGACCAAGATCCGGTTATTTCCATCAAGACAGTATCCAATCAACTCAACCAGATTGGGGTGTCTAATATCTGATATGGTTTCAATCTCAGTCAAAAACTCACGCAACCCCTGTCTCGATTCAGCAGAAAGTGTCTTCACAGCAACTTGTATCCCATTTTTTAGAGTTCCCTACAAAGTTGCTCTAACGTTAAATCATCATTCAACAAACATGGAAACGCAGTCCAAGGACTTTGTTATACACTAAATATCTTGATCTCATGACTCATATTACATATATGCAAAAACCATGAACTGACACTTACAGCTGCAGGACTTAAAGACGTCTCTGGACAACTTACTATAGGAGGCAGAAAATATGAAAATCAAATCACATAATTAGTAACAAGTTTGGAATACAAAATTTCGGAGAATTGCAGATAACATATACCTGTTTGGCCTTGAAATTTATGCACCTTTTCTCTGGAATAACTTTTCCCTTTATTTGAAAATCAGGGTTTGGTTATGTAAATTTCAAACCCAACTAGAAACTGTATTTCAACTTTGGACAACAGCTTATAACTTGTTTTCCAACTCAATCTTCACTTTTGAAGTTGTATTTAAGTACATTTAAATTATGAACATATTTCCAATTTGAAAAAAGAATGACCAAACACAACTTCATCTTCAATTCCAACTCCAAAAATTCCAAATAAAGTGAAAAACATTTGGAATCTATGGCCAAAACGCCTATTATATCTCTTCATACAAATTATGAGAAAAACATCTAAAGGTTCAGGCAATAGAATTCTGTAAATAGCACCATGCGAGGTCCATGGAAATGGAAGTTGTCCATGCAATAAAGCTCAAGAATACAAACGAAGAGAAGTATTTATAGAATAGAGTTGAACCTTGTATACTATTCCAAAACCTCCCCGCCCTATTTTATTACTTTGATGGAAGTTGTTGGTTGCTCTTCGTAATTCACTATATGAAATATTCTTTGTCTTTGCAGTGGAGCAGCCTGACAGAGAAAATATTAGTGTGTCCATGAAACAGAAAGTAAAGATTAAAGTTGTAGTGGAAAAGAGATGGATAGAAGTATATGTTAAGCAACAAATGTAACGCATCAAATCTTAGACCAAGAATAGAGTGTATGACATTGCATCTTCATCAAATTCTCACGGTGGCACCAGAAACAACCACTAGATGGAACTTTTTCATCCTACAACTGAGTATTGATGCATGGCTGCTGTATAACTTTGTAAATGTCACTTGGTACAGTAGACTTTTCTTATGAAAATAACTATTATTGGTGAAACTTGACCAATTGCCGTTTATCCTTACCATTTATAAGACGATCTGAGACAGATATCTGATCAACCTAGTTAGCTAAATACTCAAAGTTGTTCTCCTCAGGCCTTATGCTACTATTCGATGATTAAACCTACCACATTAGTTAGTGTTAGAGAACTTCCATTTTTCCAGATTCCGAAGCAAATTTGAAGCAAGTCCATTTAAGTGAGCTTTGTACAGAATACCTCGTCCAAGCTGGATAACGAAGAAGGGTGCAGCCACTTGATGGCCAACGAAAAATAGTCTAATTATTATATGAATTCTCTAAGTACTGGACAGAGTGGTCAATTGGTCATATAGTCAACCCCAATTAATCAGATTGAAGTGTAATTGATTGATTGACTTTTCATTACATTTGGAATCAAAGGCCAGTACAAATTAACCCCTTGGATCAAAATCAAAATACCAACTGATTCTGGAACAAGTCATCATTTATATAGCATACATATACAAACTAGGATTAGGACATAGATTATATTTGCTCCTAATCATCGATTCTGAACCAGATCCTCATTCTTCATCCATATTTGAGGTTCTTGGAGCCACTTTGTTTTTACATGAGACCAGCCTAGTAAGACACTCAAAGCAACCCAGAAGGCCATTCTCCATATAGGCAGAGGCATTTACCTTCTGTACTTGAGATATACATCTCTTAGAAATGCCTTCTTCTTTCTTCAACAAAATTAGCAGTTCATCTCTGAAATATCTAATGGCAGATTGCTTGATAAAAATAACTATTTTATATTGTCTTTTACTTTTTATCTTTCCCTTTGGCTTCCCATTAGTCTCGCCTTGCACATGCATTCACTAATATCAATTCCCACTTCAGTTTCTAATGGTTCTTGCATACTTATATTACTAGATTTACTATGTCTGAAAAATAAGCTAACTTCTGCACCTATGCTAGTACTTCCAGAGGGTACTGAGGGGTATGCTGTGTATTGCGATGCTTCGGGGGTTGGCTTAGGGTGTGTTCTTACACAACAAGGTAGGGTAATTGCTTATGCATCCAGACAGCTACGACCTCATGAAAGGAATTACCCAACTCATGATCTGGAGCTTGCAGCAGTTGTATTTGCTTTAAAAATATGGCGCCACTATTTGTATGGGGT
>JAABOM020000075.1:1229319-1245724 GCA_011800125.2 Solanum clarkiae | reverse complement strand
TTTTTTATAATATATAAATAAAATTTGTATACAATTCATTTTAATTAAATTTCATTTATGAAATTTCACTTAATATATTTACAATTTATCTTTTTATAGTGATTATGTTTGAATCAACTCATACAATTCTTGGATGTATAAACATATATATGCTATTGAAAAAGTAGCCTTTTAGAATTCACAAATTCCTCTTCCATTGGAGGGGTTTAGAAAATATTCGCAAGTTAATTAGTAAATAAATCGATTAATGAATGGATTAAATCAACGGAAAATGAAAAGATTTGTACAAAATAAGCTGAACAGGCTACGTTTTAGAAAAAAGATTAGTGTTATTGACTCCTAGCAAAAATAAAGATAAATTTTATTTTAATTTTTTTTTTACAAAAACATTTTTGATATATTGATCAAACACAAATTACAAGGAATTATTTTACTAAGAATTGAACAATATCAAATGAAATTTTATCACTTTAATATTAATAAATTAATAATATATATTACTATTAAGAAGTGTGAATAGCAGACACTTCTCCGTTAACATGCTTGTTTGACCTTCTTGCTTCTTTGCCGCTATTATATAGGACCTGTAAAAATAATTAATGGGTTCATTAATTTAATATTTTTAAAGCAGCTTGATTATATTTCCTCAGTTGCTTCAATTATAATTTTACAATATTATTCATGATAAGTTATTTTTGTGAGCGTCTTAATTTAATATTTCTAAAGCAGCTTGATTATATTTCTTCGGTTGCTTCAATTATATTTTACAATATTAGCCCTAACAATTGTGGACTTCTTAATTTAATATTTCCAAAACGATTTGATTATATTTCTTCGGCTACCTCTAAGTCTATTAATTAATAACTTAAAATTTTTAAAATCCATCAAAAAATCTATTCACATCACAAAAATTGAAATTAAAAATAATCTATTAAACCTGTGCGAACACGGGATTCATGACTAGTATACTTCGAAATGATTATCAACTTTGGTTCTTTAATTTCTAAAAAGGAAAAGGGTTTGATATATTCTTAAATTTTATCACTTAAAATTAATATATATACTTCTCGTTATAAAAGTAGTTCACGTATACTCCTACTGTTATAGAAAAGTAGTTTCAAGCAATTTTTGCAATTCTTTAATTACTATATTAAACATTTAGGTTGTGTTAAGAGGTGTCAATATTTGTATAAATATTTTTAAATCAAATTTTGATCTATATATACAATATAATTTTCCAATAAAGGGGTATCGTTTGACACCCCTCGGTGAAGGGTAGCTTCGCCGTTGCACCTATTATTATAAAAATAGCTCAAATATACCCTTAGAGGACATGTATGATAATTTTTATAAGAAAGTTAGAGAAAAATGAATTTGACTATCCTCTTTATTACTTAGATGTATAAAACATCTTGTGTTGAGAGGATCTGAAACGAATCACACCTTGAAAGTTGTTATGTAGACAATCTTGCCTCCCGTTATACAAACATTAGTGGCTGTTTCCATGACTCGGAAGTGGCGGAAGCAGGCTAAACTTTGTTTTAGGTAAATATATTATAACAATCTCGAAATGAAAGCATATCCGGTTCTATGGTGTAGTGGTTAGCACTTTGGACTTTGAATCCAACGACCTGGGTTCGACTCCCGGTAGGACCTTTTTCCCCTTCATTTTTATAATTATGCTATTTAATATAAATTATTCCCCCCCTTCATTTTTATATTATGCTATTTAATATAAATTAATTGCTAAATTTGTTTAGATACTTCAACTACATGCTATAATGAATTTGACTTATTTTTGGGAATTTTTCGTGACAAAAAGGTATGCACTCGATGTTCTTCCGGTGTGGATATGATAAATTTTATTTTAATATAGTAGTCCTCAAATCTAATAGGGCTCGATTATTAGATGAGAGTTTTTCAAAAAATAACCTAATTATCTCTATGAGATAGTAGTAAAGTCTGAATATTTTATTCTCTCTAGACCCACTTGTGGAATTTCATAGGATATGTTATTGTTGTTGTAGTAGCAATCCTCAAATCTCCATGCAATGAATACGAACGCGATCATCCAATTCAATTCTTACATCAATATTTAATAGATCATTTAATTTAATTTAAGTTTCAGTTTCTCTTAATTGTATTTTCACTCTTACGTTATACAAAAATGCAAGGTGTTTTTTAATGATTAATGCAAAAATGCAAGTTAATAAACACTTAAATCTGAGTTAAGTAGGAATTTAGTTGTAAACAAATTACATATAAAAAGGAGGACATTTTTGTCATTTTATTCATTCTTTACAAACCAAACCGGGCCCCACAATTAGAGGAAAAAAGTTCTTCCTGTTTTACCGATCACCGGCTTTTCTGGTAATCTCCCGCCTATAAATATCTCTCTCTTTCTCCTCTCCATTTTCTCCTCAGTCGTCAACCCCCGGACGGCCAGGATCTTTCCACACGGCGTTTTCCGGCAATTCAAAATCTTCCATTTTTGCCTAGCCGTCAACGTCTACGCCTATTTTCCTCTTTTTTTCTTCGTATTTATTTATATTTTTATTTTTATTATCATCTATCTCTGTGATTCTCATTTGCATGGCAATACGTTTTCTAAATCGGGAGTTATCAGATTTATGCCTTGGAAAGCCGGCATTAAGGTCAATTCCAGCGACCGCTACCGTAGCGGAGGCATTATTGTTGTTGAAGAGATCCGGCGAGATTCATGTAAGCGTGTGGAATTGCGATCATAAGGAAGAAGCTGATGATGAAAAAAAAGAAGAAGAATGTCGTTGCATTGGGAAGATCTCTATGGCAGATGTGATTTGCTTTCTCTGTAAACAAGAGGATTTGACTGATTCTTCTAAGGCGTTTGAGGTTCCTATATGGAAGATTTTGCCTAAAAAATGTTCAATTGTGATGCATTTGGAGCCAAATTCAAGGTTTGTTGGCTATTTGAATTTTGTTTTTATCGGTGAGTGTTCGATTTCCTGCCTTTTAATTGCCCTGCCCAAATTCAAGGACCTTTTTTTAGACCATGAGCTAATGAATAATTTTAATAAAACAATAAATTTTATGAGAAAATAAGGTGAGTACAATAAATCCTTCTAGTCGGGCTCGAGTGCACTAGAATTGCCTTTTTAATAAATTTTAGGAGAAAATATCAAACTAGTTGTCAATCTAATGTTTTACCTATAAGGTGATTAGCAAACATTAAATCTGAGTTTAACATCGTCGAGAGAGTAATTTCGAAAGAGCAATATTTGTATAACTTCTCAAATATGCAGAGAATCTAAATGGTGACCTCAAAAAGGTAAATTTGAGTAAACAAGCTGCTTGCAACAGCAATTTTAATTTTTATATCAACTATTCGTTACTTTTGATTGTAAGATGTGATGAATGTTGTTGTTGAGCGGAATATCTAAATTTCGTTTAAATTTTTTGAAAGTTTTGAAGTTGAAATTTTGGACAAAGAAAGTATTTGATTTGTGATCTTATGATTATTTGTCCACCCAGAGTTTTTGCCTTCCGTCATCACAATTACCGGGTAATTCTATCCGTCTAGAGTTTGTTTCTGCTGATATTTGAAAATATTATAGTTCTCAATCCATTTCATTAACCAATAGGTCGTAGTTGATCCAACGATTAAGGTATAGTAGATTAATGTTATTGGTAGCCGTCTGAAATTACATTTTCGTTTGTTCAGCTTGTTGGAGGCAATAGATTACATGATTGAAGGTACCCACAACGCAGTTATACCAATTCACAACTACGGAAGCACAAATTCAAGGAGAAAACCATTAAGGAAATCATCCTCTCTGAGTTCCATGCATCGTAATGGAGTTGAGTACTGTTGGTTAACACAAGAAGATGTTGCGCGTTTCCTTCTCAATTCCATTGGAATCTTCTCCCCTATGGCAACGTTTTCAATCGAATCCCTCAACATCATAGATTGCAACATCATGACTGTCGGCTACCACGATCCTGCAATATCTGCTTTGGAATCCATCACTCTAGCTAATATTGAACAAACTGCATTGGCAGTTGTGGATAGAGAGAACAGACTAATTGGGGAAATCTCCGCTTCCACTCTTGCCTACTGTGATGAAGACGCTGCAGCAGCAATCATGACCCTTTCAGCCGGTGATCTCATGGCGTACATTGACTGTGGTGGTCCTCCAGAGGACTTGGTTGGATATGTGAAAATGAGGTTGCAAGAGAAAAAACTCGGCCTATTGACAGAGCTAATGGATGAAGAATTTTCAGTCTCGTCTTCATCATCCTCAGCTTGCAGTTGTTCTTCTGACGATGAATCATTCTTGAGCAGAATTGGGTCAGGACGATATTCGTCAGCAAGAAGGTCAGAGGCCATAACTTGTTATCCTGGTAGTTCATTGGTGGCTGTGCTGATTCAAGCACTCGCACATCGTGCGAGCTCCATTTGGGTCATTGATGAGTGTCACAATTTGGTTGGAGCTGTAACCTTTAAAGGAATTTTGGAAGTTTTTCGGAGTATTGCAAACGCAAGGATACCTGAAACAGAGCATTTCTAAACTCAGTAGCAGAACCAACTCATATTCAAGTAGATTTTATTGTAGATTGTATGTTATGAATTTCACTTGCTTGAACAAAACACCTTTTTGATGGTGATTTATTAAAAAAAAAAGAAACTTGTGTTTGGATTTTTTGAAACTCATTCTTTGTCTTGTTTGTTTTGCTAATGACTAATTTAAAAGCTCTATATTTTGAGTTGAATATTTTTCTTTTGAGCCGAATGTCTATCGTAAACAGCCTTGCTATCTCTCCGATAAGAATAAGATTTGCGTACATCAAGTTAAACACGTTCCTAACAAGCCAGCTGAGCTGAGCTAAAATGGAGTTGAATTGAGCTGTGTCCAGACCTGCAAGTGTGTAATTGCAGGAAAACTGGAGAAACATTGTTATAATACTGTGGAACTATACTGAGAGAGTATGTTAATATTGAAATTTATATGTGCTTTTTATCTTTTAGCCTATTGAAATTACCCTAGAATGTACGCAAACTCTATCATTACCTTATAAAAGTAGAAAGACTGTTGCCTAGTAACTCTCGTTTCAAAAGCTCATAAATAGAATAAACTAGATATGGAAATGGTAAGGAAAAGAAGGGAACTACAACAGCGATCAATAAGGAACTATCTTTTAGCCTATCTAGACAATAATCTTTTAGCCTATTTAGATAATAATTTCGTACTTCTTTATTTAGTAATAATTTTACTTCAAAAATTTAATTTTACCTTTATTGAGATGACATATAATATAACTACATATATTTGTATAACTTGTTTAAGATCACAAATTTTTAAAGTAAATTTTCTTTTCTTTCTTATACTTTGAAAAAGAAATTTTCTTGGTTGGGACATAGTAGTTGGAATGTTATTTTTTGTCTTGTTTTGACAAGAGTAGACACAGAATTAAGAAAGTAAATAAAGTTTACGTTCAACTTAGCCATTGAGAATGAAATGTTGTACTAAGGTTTATCTACGTCTCCAGGACCTTCGGGAAAGATTTCATGAAATAAGTCCCTCTGAACCATTTGACAACGTCAAAAAGTCACTTCTTATAAAGATTATCAAAAATTTTTCTAGACGTATTTAAAAATACAAGACGCTTTAGAGTATTATTTTTTATTTATATAATATAAAATATTATAATAAATTACAAAAATTAATACTATTTACCTTTAAAAGATATTCAAATTAAAAAAATTAAATTTTTAAAAAGTTAATTCTTTGATAAATTAGACAAATTAAGGTATAAAAAGTACTCCTAAAATAAATAATAAACTATTATTCTTTTTAATTAATAATAAAATAAATATACACTGCTTCTTCCATATTATTTTATGTGACACTCTTAAAATTTGTGATCTAAAATTATTTTTAAATATTTATATAACTGAAAATTATTTTATCAAAAATAAAAAAAAAATTTAAAAATAAATTAATTCTAAAATAACATTCTTTTCCAACCGACCAAAAACTAAAACTAAAACTAAAACCGAAGGATGCCACGTTAAACCGGATAGAGAGAGTAATTTTTTTTGTTTGTAGGTATTTTGTTTCTTCCAAGTGTACTTTCGCAATTTACATTTTACATCGCCTTCATCAGATCTGCTCGTCTCTTCGATGTACGTATATCCTTCACTCTTCGGCTCAGTGCTTTTGGTTCTTTGTTTAATTTTGCCTCGTTGTCAAATTTATTACCTTTTTTTTTGCATCTTCGGATGTATATATATGTAAATGTTTTCGTATTTGAGCTTCGAATTTTGGAGGATTAGGAATTTTGAAGTCCTTCCTTGCTGATGAGCTAGCTCCGCCCCTGATTACGAGTTATGATTAGTTAATTTTCGCTATGTTTTACTATTCTCTCCGGCTCATTTTACTTAATTTTTTAGGTTTTTTCAATGTTTACAATGGTTGAATGGTTTGAAGTTCAAACAAACTTTCATTTATTAAAGTTTTATATTGGAGTAACCGGTAAAGTAGGAGGTCATGGTAAGCCTAGGAAATAACCTCAGTACAATAGACCCTAGTACAATAGACCCTTGTGGTCGGGCGCTTCTCTGGATCCTCTGTATAGCTTGAGCTTTAGTGCATTGTGCATGGAGCTTGCCTTTTTTTTTTTTTTTATAAATTGCACTATATAATAGTGAAAAGTATGATTTAAATTTTATTTTTAAATGTTTTTTTAATATATGTGTATTGCCTCACAAGTTAATTTAGAATGGGATGGAGGGAGTACTTAAGAATGTTTATTCAGTATAGATTGATAATGTACATGACTAAGGTTATGTTTATCTCCAGATGAGCTGGAGAAAGAGTTTTCGTTGTTTAGCCAAGCAATACAACTGCAGATCATCAGAGAGTTTGGTGACAAATGAGCATTGGAATGGGAATTTTGTTGTTAAAAACATTTCTTCTGTCCAACCACTGTCACAAAGAAGATACCTGTTGTCTTCGCTTAATCAAACCGGATATCTTTTTAAAGAATTGACATTTGAAGGAAATATGGCAGGAAGGGCTAAGCTACAGGGAATTGTTACTGGCATTGCTCAAGGATTTGGACCAGGTGGAATTGTTATATCTCGACAATATGGGAAGAAGTCGGGAGATGGTCCTGATTTGAACAGGGAACTTTTTGCGAAGCTTTGGCTTGCTGACAAAAAGAAACAAAGTTCTGGAAGAAAACAAAAAAGAAAATTGAGAAATACTGTAGACCAGATAGGAACAACAGGTTCTGATACATTTTTCCAAGCTCCGTTTGGAAAATGGTTCTCAGGTGCCTCCATTCCAGAAGAGACACCTTACGACAAAGTCAAGCCAGTTCTCAAGCAACCACCTATAAGCCAATCTGTGACAGGTATTTTGGAGCCAACATCACTTGAGGAGGTAGAGTTGTCAAACCCTTCTAGCATTCATAACAAAAGAAATGTAGAATTTCATGTTCAACATATATGCCCCCAAACATGAAACTGAATTCCCAAGTTATAGTTTTAATTGGTCTCCAGCTGCCATATGGCTAATCACTTATGTCCTTGTTACTTCTTTTGATCTGAATATGTATGCATTTAAGTGCGTGGTCTAGGATCTGGCTAGGTTGTTTACTTCCCATTTGATGGCTCTAATGACTAATGTGTCTAATTTGCTCATGCATTATAAAAAGTATTTACACTGCAATGGTTTTGCAGTTACTTCACGGGAGATATTTGGCTCTATTCAGTGTTCGAGTCACCTTTCTGCCTTACGAGGGACAGAATTTCTGAATCCTCATAATTGCAGCTCATTGATTTTATCTTAAAAATATTTTTTTCTTGCTTAAGGAACTATGTATATATTTGCTTGGTCAAAGGGCTCTAGATTGCTTATCTTTTTAAAGTCAGTTGGTTGTTACTTAAGTTCTTCATCTCAAATACTGGCATCCCTGGCTGTTAACTGAGCACTAGAGGCTTTGCTGAGCCAAAGTCACACTTCCATCAACAACCCTAAGCATATTTTAAGTTACTTTGTCTAGGGTGCAGTATGGAGTCATGTATATTTTCCTTTACAGACATGGCTGGAACGCCTTTTTTGTAGTTTATGAACTTTTAGTTTAGTTAAAGATTTCCATTTTGTTACTTTTCCTGCTTAAACATACATATATGTTTCTATTGTTGTCCATCTGAAAATGTATAATTGTTGCCTTTGTATCTATATAGAGTTGGAACGTATAAAAAGCACCGGAAGTCCAACATCTTTCTTCTTTCAGGTCAAAGTTGCACCTCTTCTTGCAAGATCTAACTTGCTGATAACAAGAGATATAGAGTGGGCTAATCTTGTGCTTGGTTTTGAGCAAGTAAGTTTTTGGTTGTTACTAATTTATTCTTACTAACGTTATGATTACTATAGTAATTATTATTATGTTTTATTTGCTTGGTCAAAGGGTTCTAGATTACTAATCTTTTAAAGTCAGTTTGGTTATTGCTGAAGTTCTTCATCTCAAATACTGTCATCCCTGGCTGTTAAATGAGCACTTGAGGCATTGAGGAGCCAAAATCACACTTCCATCAACTATCCTGGCCATATGTAGTGAGCAATTGGACAAAATTGAAAAACCGAATTAGAAAAAATTGAACCGAATCGGGAAAAAGAAACTGTTCAGTATTTGGTACACCCTTACTCATAACCGACAATTGAACCAAAGTTTGAAAGTACAGAACATCCACCCCTACTGCATACATTCTTTCATATGGGGAGCTTAAGTCTAGTGAATTCCTTTATTTAGAAGTTTGATGCAATCATCTTCTCTATATTTTTGTCCCAACTGTATATTTTATCTTGTGTATTGGCGCACTTTGCCTATCCGTCTCAACTCAACCAGCAGAGCAGTATTTTTTCTTCAAGCCCATTTCTCTTCCTACTAAATGTACTCTGTTGATTCCGGGGCCATTATTTTTGTTGAGTTCCTCTGAACTCCTCAACAAGCTAAGCTATTGAGTACCCAAAACGCCTGAAGGGAGAAAGAGAACCAAGATATTTACATCAGTTGTAAATCCTACAATTTGACAATTCAATTATAGTCCCTCTATCCCTATTTATGTGGCACAATTTATAGTCTACCCCAAAAAGAATGCCATCTTTCTTTATTTAAAATTAACTTAAATTTAAAATTCATGTTTTCCTCTTAGTGAGATGATTTATTGTCACTCAAATGTCTTAAGATATTTTAGACTGTAAGTTTCAATGTTCAATCTTTTGTTTCTTAAACTTCATGCACGGTCGACAATGCCACAAAAATTAGGACAAAAGGACTCTTCTAGAGTTTTATTGTGGTGTTGAAATATTGGGGTTGGATGTCTCTAAAAGTATCCTTTCTAATCTATCTTTTTCTCTTCCTTTGGTCTACTTTGCTTCGCTGTACATATACTTTGACTACAGAGCTTTGTGATACATTTTCTGTAAAATTTTTAGGAAAACAGATATGCGGTTATGGATGTCTGTTTCCCCCATTCGGTAAGTATCTTCTAATGCCTTCTAGTTCTCAGACTGCAGTTCTCTGATTCCATAGACAATTTGATCTAATAAAATTCCCTTCATTGATAACTGAGTTCTTACTTGTATATTGTCTTTCTAGCCTGTAGGTTTTATTCGTGAACAAAGTAATCTCCTTGCAAGACAGGTGCTTCTGGTTCTTCGTTTTGCTATCTACATTTGATCTTTTTTTGGGTCATGTTGCTAAAAAAAGTAGCTTTTATTTCTATTATATCATTTGGGTTCTGAATGACGTTGTGAAAGAATGTGCATAGCTTAATGATCAGGCAGTACTATTGAGTAACGCAGAAGAGAGGCTAATTACATATCTTTATGAACATACATCATGCACATGGCTTTACATCACTGACATGGTCAATCAATATCTTCATTCTAATTTCTAGTTGATGAATATGCATGCAATGCATCCTTTGGAGACCAAAGGAGTTGGTTTCATCAATTTAATTTCGTCTCAATGGTCAAAAATTGTAAAGGCTGAGTGATTTTTTTTAGATGATTGGCATGGTTCAGTGATTTAATTATAATTTCTGTCAGGCTGATTGAATTTGCGTTGAATGCTTCTAGAGCTAATGAACCTATTCCAGATATCCCTTGGTAAGAGGAGTGGAGTAGCATGCATTAAGTGTTGATCATTTGAGAAGTATAACAAGTGAATAGTCTAAATAGAAATTATATGTAGTTCGCGTCAGTAAACTGGAGAGCAAGGGTTGCTACACTGGAGCCGTGATGGTGATTCTCCCTGTAGAAATCATGTCTGGGTATATGACAATGCAAGTTGCAGCTTGTTGAAGATGAAAACTCGATATTGAAAAGTGGCGTCATATTTATAAATTATATGGAGATCAACAAAAACGTGTTCTCATTTATGTAATTAGTCTCTTTCATGTTGGTAGTGTGATTGACTGATCAAGAGATGCATATGCACCCTCTTTTGTTGGAAAGTCTTATCAATGTCATTGTCTTACATGTTTTAGAGAATATGGTTGATGCTGGAGTACATGCTGATTGCTGAAGGGTGCAAAATGGAAAGTGACAAAAATTTTGCTTGGGGATAGTGGACTAATAGGAGTTTCAAATACAAATAATTGATATTGGATGGTGGTAATCTATTAGGATGGATATGGTACGAGGGTTCCTTTCAACTGTTGGTATTCTCATGTTGTTGGCAAGTATAATGCACTCCCCCATATATAATCACGGAGAAAGGTATCTTCACCAAATTAAAATCTCCACTGTGTGGAAAAGGACTATGATCATTAGTTACAACATCCAATGAGAGCCACAGTGCGATATTTTTCCACTGTTCTTCACTCCTGTTTATTCTCACAGAATTCTTGAAGGCAAAAATATAAGCATACATAGCCTTAAACTAGTTACATTTGTCTTTTAGCTTTCTGGTGCAACCTTACCACTGTACATGATGAGGATGCAATGATTGATCTGATAAGGGGAATTGCACTCTGTAATTATCTTTTGAAGCACTGGTTCAATGCAGGTTGCTTTTGTAAAAAATTTCTTATTGATTATCCAAAAAAAGAAAAAAAAAAGAAAGAGAGCATCGTAGATGAAAGAGAGCTTCGGAGAACCTTGCATTTGCATCAGGTTTCACAATTGAAGCTGCATCTTGTTGCATTATTTGTCTGCTAACTAATACCATAAACTGGCAGCAAACTGATGCTTTTTTTTTTCTTTTATTCGAGTGCACCAGGACTTTATAATTTTATCATCTTTTCATCTAAATGTGTTGTTTTTTTTGCTGTAGTTTCTTCGTACAAGGCGTCCATTTGTGGCTTACGTAACTGATGGCCTAGGCAATGAGCTCTTTAGGGTAAGAAATTCAAAACAAGGTTTTGTATTGTTCATGGAGGTATTCAATTAGCTCTAATATCAGAATATAAGTATACCCAAAATTTGTAACTTATCTATCCGTTCTGGTCAAATAAGGTTCGGAGGCCCTTTTGGTGGATCAACAGCTCAATTTATGCAGAGATAGATGGAAAAGTATGCATTTATGCAAGCCATTCCTGTGAATTGTCAAATTTTAGGTTATATGTTCCAGTAGTTTTATGCTCTTGTTGTAAATGTTTCCAGGAGGTTGGTGTTGTCCACAGAAGATGGCATCTCTGGAGGAGAATTTATGATCTGTACTTGGGGTAATCGTCTTTTGTAGTATTTCCACATATGCATGTCATCGCAAATTTATCTTCTTATCCCTGAAGTCTCTTGTTTTGAGGGGTTGTATGGTTTGAAGATCCTATTAGGTGGAGACAGTAAAATAGATTTACTTAAGGAATTGTGGATTGGTTGAAGAAATTGCATGGTTCATTGGATTAGAGGTGACTTAAGTTGGATTAAGGTTTTTAACATTTAAATTGAAGTTAATTGGGTTTGTAAAGCTTAACATATTTTGATCTCACTTCTTAAAATTTGAAAGAGGAAAAGTTAAGTTTTAGCGGGTATGGGTTGTATGATAATATGAAGTTCTTTGAATTTATCACACCTCCTGGATTTTCTATAAAATGGAGAGACTGTCGACATGATGGGAACACACTTTGTGCTTTACTTGCTACCCGGTATCATTTTCTTCTAAAACTTTTCAAACTTACTAGGTAATAGGCAATTTATATTAATTAGACACCTCCTATTTTTAATAAATATCATCCTTTTCATCTTGGGCCATTGCAAATCAATGTTCACTTTGCTTACAACAACAACAACATACCCAGTGGAATCCCACAAGTGGGGTCTGGGAGGGTAGAATGTACGCAGACCTTACCACTACCTCATAGAAGTAGAGAGGCTGTTTCTTAGGAACCCTCAGATGTTCACTTTGCTTATATGAAATAAATTGTTATTTTCTTTTGGGGTCCACCTTTTGCACTTCCTTCTAGATCAACCAAAAATAACCCTATTTATCTGTTCATCAATAAGGTAAGAAAAAGAGGATGGCAAAGTGGAGCCAATAATGTACCATAGATCAGAGCTGGACATAAAAGGAATTATATAGAAGTAATAAAAAATTAATTGGTATTGTTAACGCAGCAGATAATACAACCCATGCCATTTGTATTTAGTAGTAATATCCATTCTTTAAGTTTAAGCTTACAATAGATCCAATGTTAATTCTTTTTTAGAGATTTATGTGTCAGGATAAAATATAGGCACTCCTTAGTATTGGAAAACATAAATTATTGAATATTAGAAAGGAGTTAAAATGAAGCGAAATGGATAGTGAGGTTCTTGAATACATAATTCTAAGTTCCCCAAGGATTTTACTTAATTACTCTTTTTGGACTCCACAATGTTATTGAATTCAAGTGTTACTCTATGATTGATTTAATCATGTAATAAAGGAGGATGAATTGACTATTTGATGGAACCTTCCCTTTCAGCAAAGATCTCAGATGATATCATCATCTCAATTGATGTAATAAAACTTTCTGACAAGGATGTCTCACTTGTTCATCAGTTGATGCGCCTTTATAGACTTGGTGTAAAAGTGAGCCATAAACACTGAAATCTTGAATACTCTCTGCAGAAATGTAATAACTTGTGGTCGCTATAGCATCTAAATATTTCCAAGTTAAGCTGCTGGAAACACTTCTGACTCTTGAATGCACCCACTTGATCAGCTTTGTATCAGATAAATAATGTTGTTCAATGGACACTTTAGCTTATTTTATGACTTAGAACAGTTTACATATGTTGTAGGAATAAGCAGTTTGCTGTTGTTGAAAATCCTGGCTTTTGGAATTGGACATTTACTTTGAAGGACATTGATGGGAAGGTGCTAGCTCAGATAGATCGTGATTGGAGGGGTTTTGGTTTTGAGGTGATTCTTCTTCTTCGTTTTTTTTCCTTGTTGAGTTTTTACTACTATTTACCTCAGGATACATGAATCAGAATGGTTTCACTGTTACGGGAAAAATACTTTATCTCTTTGTCATGAAGTTGATTGTGTCTACTTTCTAAGATAAATTATTTTGCCGCCTTTGGTCTGGTAAAATTATATTGCCTCCTTTGGTCGGTGGTACTTTACGCTCAAAACTCTGCATTGCTAGCTGTTTCTTATGTCTCATTTCGCTCACGTTGTGGTATGATGATTATAAGTATTATATGCATCTCTTGTGCTGCAATATCATATTTTTGTTCATTACTTTCTGTGGATAACTGCAAATATTTTTAAAAATGGGCTTCTACAGATTTGAAATGACGTGTAAGCTCATGGTGAACCGGAACACAATTTTATGAACATTTTTTGGTTCTGAAATAGTACCTCAGTTTCCTGCATTTTAATGACAAAGAACTAATGTTTGCTGTTTGTGTGACAGATATTCACTGATGCTGGCCAGTATGTGATTCGGTTTGGGAATGCAGATTCTAGCATATGCCCTGTTCCAGGGGTAAAGCACCTCTTCTGAATCTAAAACCTTCACTTATTTTTCCCCGTTACTCATAAGCAGAAAACCTGCAATGACATTTAACCTTCACGTCCTTTTTCCAACTATTCATAAGCGATCCTCACTCACTGACCAACCAAAAAGAACAGGAACATAAAGACAGAAAAGAAAAGAAAGAAATCCCCTATTTTGGTGACGTGATGGTGAGACTTCCGTGGAAAGACTCAAAAACTGTTTATTGAACTTATCTTTGAATAGTTTATTGGTTGTTGTTACATTGAAAGTGTGTTGAGAACATCTTGAGACGAGCTACAAATGCTAGATGGCATATATTGCAAGACTTTCATCAATTGTTTTGGAGTAATTCCCTTTTCTTTTTCAATGTAGATTGAAGAGTTGTATGTAGCACGCCCATTAAGCCTATCAGAAAGAGCAGTAGCTGTTGCACTTGCTATATCTCTTGATAATGATTATTTCTCAAGACACGGAGGCTGGTAAGTAATTTGGTAATCAGTGAATACTAGATGTGCCTAACAAATGAATTGTTTTACCATTGCAAGGAGAACTGCACATATGCTGGCACTTGTACTTCTTTTTTGGGATATCGACAGCTAACGTAAAGTCAATTTTGATTTATCTCAGGGGAATACCATTATTTGTAGTCGGTGAATGAGATTAAATATATGCTTCACCAGAAAATGTATAAAGCAACAAAAGGGAGCAATCAAGGCCCTGTTTACTCCAGATCTCTGCAGTATCCTTCATTATGTTTTAGATCATCCTACTGCAAAAAAGGTTGCTAGTCGGTCAGGTATTCACTGGTTCCACTTTCAAGAATTTTGTCACTGTAGTTTGTTGGCCTTCTAGGCTTTGGTACTAAGTTTATTCTACTGCTGCTGCTGATATTAGGAGAAGTTTTCACGCTCGAGTAAGCTCTCATCCTTTAGCATTTTGAAGGGCACGTTATGTGATGTCGAGGCATTTTAGTTACAAGCTTCGACTTGCTGTTTCTGCCCTTGAACATTTAATCCTTTCTCTACTGAGAATCGACACAAAATGTTATGTTTATGTCAATATTGGTTTGAATGTATACTGGCAGAAAATTTTAGCCCTTCCCTGGACCAGTTGGAATGACACATTTTATGGTACAGCATGTTGCATTTCTTATGAACTGAACTTTGGTCCCTTTTCCTCCTGTGATATTTTAGTATGCCAATTGATGCTCCAATCAGCGAAAGAGTCGTAATTTGATTCACTCCCCATTCACTCTTAAGTAAATAAAGCTCGTCCTGGGCCGAGTCTTTTTCCTGTTGTTTCTGTTTCCGCTACAAGAAAGACACACGGAAGAGGTATTCCCAGCTTGCGGAGGAGCTCAGTAGATACTCTTTGTTGATTCTTCTATACTTGATGAATCTTTTGCATTCTTATGAAGTTGCACTTGTTACAACAATAAAGCAGTGCAGACTCTTTGTTTTCAATCGAAAACACTAAAGAGTTTTTTTGTCTACGATCTATCTTTTCTTTTGTATTTTTTTGTCTACGATCTATCTTTTCTTTTGTATGAATCAATATTGTTCTATTTCAAAGTTTTTTTTTTTGGAGCAATATGATTTTCGTATTTATAAATTCTATTTCAAAGAAATAATGCCAAATGAAGTGAAATCCATTTTTCATTTGTTATGCCCTACAGACAGGTTGTGTGTGTGTTGACACTCAATTTTTACCCTCCACGGTGTCAAATCATCGGGGCCTTATTTTTATTTTTAATAATTTTTAAATAATTATTTAAAAAAAAAAAAGATTAAATAAGCGCGTGGGGGCCATGCGCCCCCAATCCTTCTTCTTCAACAACAGACCCCAATCCCCATATCCCTCATTTCCCATTTCGTTTCAAAAAAAACCAGAGAAAGTCAAAACCCTAACCATCGCCGCCACCCCTTCCACCGCCATCATCTTCATCTCCTTCTCCTTCACCAACCCATTCCCGTCTCCAACATTTTCAAAGATCGAAAATGGTTTCATTTGGTAATCTAACAGCTAATTTGCTGCTATCAACCATAGTGAAATGTTATTTCATTTAATTTTAGTATGTTTTGAGATCGTGATCTGTTCGAACCGTAGATTCACCCAAGTTTTGGCTCATTTTTTAAGCTCTTTTGCTATTTATTTTCCTTGCTACAGGTGTATAATTCCCAAGTATATCAACGTCCTAAGTTACTGTTGGTCGTTTCGTTTTTTTTTTTTCTTCTTCCATTTTAAAACTCTCTTGTTTGTTGTCTGTTTCTTGTTTGTACGCCATTAATCACATCTCAGTTTACCTCTTTGTATTAGAATTGATAAATGTCCAGGCTATCGCAGCCTGTAGTTAATCGCCGGATAACCGCATTTAGCGGACATTTCGAGTGCGTAAAACCTTCTCGAAGTGGAAATGAGAATCCGAAC
>JAABOM020000075.1:1191832-1220313 GCA_011800125.2 Solanum clarkiae | reverse complement strand
TTTCAAATCTTAGAAATCAATTATTTCAATCTTTATCCTTCAATTACGGAATAAAGATCCTAAAGAAAGAAAAAAAAAACTCGATGATTAATTTTGACACCATGGAGGGTAAAAATTGGGTGTCAACAAAGATCTACAAACTTATTTTTTCTTCCTCGATCTTTTTATCATCCTTAGTTTGATTGTTCAGACGATTCTTTTCGTAGACTTGTTTAGATGATCTTAATACTTCCGATAAGATGATTTTTATTTCTTTTTCTATACTTTTGGTGGTTGAAGAAAGTTATTTTTGGGATTTTAACAAAGTCTAGAATATTTTGTATATGTACTTATGAATCGATAAGAAAGTAACGAATTCAGTTAAACTTGTTTAAAGTACAAAGTTACAAAATAAAATTTGTAAATTGCTCCTTCAAATTAAGCCATGTGAAGCCCATAAGAGTCTTGATATAACAAATCATCACTAGAATCTTAGCATGTTGTCTTGTTTGTTATAATGTACTGAACCCAAAACCATATTCTATTTGGTCAAATTTGTGAAAAAACAAATGTTTTTTTGTCTTTTTTAAAAGCATTAATCTAAAATACGTGCATAATTATGTCTAATCTATATTATTTGTGTAAAAACTTATTTTTGTGAAAAAAAATTACTATATTAGGAGTTGAGGTGGAATCTTGGAGTAACTAATAAAGTTGTTGCCATGTGACTAGGAGGTCACAGGTTCAAGCCTTGGAAACAGTCTTTGGGAAAAATGCAAGGTAAGATTACGTACAATAGAGCCTTGTAGTCGGACCCTTCCCTGGACCCAATATAGGGGGAGCTTTAATGCACCGAAGTTGCCCTTTCTTTTTAGAGAGTTGAGGTTTTGACTAAGCTTTTGGGAGGAAAAAAATAGACACTTAAGTAGTAGCATAAATTTGACAATAACACACCTAATAGAGTCTTACAAGTGGGGTCTAGGGAGGGTTGAGGGTACACAAATCTTGCCTCTATCTTGATAGGTAGAGAGGTTGTTAACAATAGACTCTAGGCTAGTAGCATAAACAATAACATTTTCACTAAGCACTTCCAAAACTTCGACGACCATATTAGTACAAGTGTTTTACAAATTGATTTGTCAAACACAAATTGCTACTCTCGAACCTTACTTTCAACAACACAGCAGACATCAGTATAAAGGAAATTGAATTTCATCTTTGCTTCAGAATCAACATTTCTATGAGAAGAAATAGTAAATGAAGCTAGTGATTAGAGAAAGCAATTTGCAGTGTAAAATTGCTATGACAATACATACTAAGATTCCAATATATACAACAAAAAACAAGACAAAATTGAAACCTTGTAAAGAATCTTATGAAGAACTTGAATACTGACCTTTTTTGTATTGGAAACAACAGCTATAACATTCATCTTTCACAGTTCCTAACCCCGCGATTTTGATATACTGAAAACAGGGAAGGAAAAAAAATTAAAAATTTTGTCCACATCAAAATTTTAGTTGGTATTAGGATCTTTATTTCCAGCAATGACTTTTCTATGACGTTTCGATTTCCACTCTCTCCCACGCTTCCTGGGAATCTTTTTGATTGAAGTGGTCATGACAGTTGATGTAGGAATATATGGTGAGGTATGCTGGGCTTCAAGAATTACAGGAGGTGGAGGATGAACGATTATAGCTGCACGAGGTGGAGTTGGACGCTCAAGAATGTATCTGTGATACCCCTGTAGATAGCAAAAGAAATGACAGATAATTAATCAAGAACTTAACAGAGATAGTACAGCTCGTTGCGGCTGAAATAACCATTTGCATAGTTTGGTATACAGCATGTAGGAAATACATCAAAAGAGGTCATCTTGACAAGTAGCTGTTACAATTAGTTCATCTAATTCAACTATGTGGATCATTGATAGCAATTACGTATAGCGTGTTCTTCTACTTGAACCATATCAGGTGCAAGCATTGGCATATAATGAACTTTTTGTGCAGATCTTCAAGTGAAAAAGTGCGTGAAAGCTGTTCTTTTTTTGTTTTTAAACTGAAAATACAGAAGGTAAAGATTTAAAGATCACCTGAATCACAAAGTTACGGCGTTCACAGTCTAAGAACATATTCACAGTCCAATTTGTCTTTGACATGATCTTATCTCTTACTATGGAAAAGCTTATTTGGTCTCTTGGAGTAAAGCGGTCCACTTCATTAAACCATAGACAAGTAAAGAGATTGGAGATCGGAATGTGCTCCCTTATTATTACACATCCCTCAGGAACATCTGCATATAAATAGTATATCAACATGGTTACCAAACTATCGGTCGCTACATTAGGGTGGTGAGTGAGGAGGAATTACAAGAAGAACGTAAAGAAGATGAGAAAAAAGATAACCACATATTTACCACTTGTAATAGGAAGTTTAGCCCGGGAATACGGAGTTAGTCCTTCCTTTTTATAGAATTCAACCTGGAAGTCGATGGAAGCGTTGTCAAACTTTGCAGCTGCCTTATTAGCTTCTGCTTCTACAAAAACATCAAAACGCTTGTAGTGCCTTGATATTGCAAAGCTTGCATTTTTTCTCCACAAAAACCTGACATTAAAATACTTCAGCTAATCAAATCGTGAAGAACAGAAAAAGCAAATCTCTATTTAACATTTGTGAACTTTTATGACCATTAAACGGAAGGAATTCCCTTAAGGTAGTTACCACTGATAAATAAGTCCAACTCGGCCTACACTGTCATACAACAATGAGCTATGTTCATGCATGAGTTACCCATATTTGTAAGGTTTTGTTGATTGAAAAATCATTTTTGGAGGACCCTTGAATATATTTGGTACAAAGGGACAGACTAACAATTCTAAGTGCCCAAATTTTCAGAGGTAAACAACAATCTCCAATGATGTAGACTCCACCAGCATCTATATTCTTCTTTTTCTGTTAGCATGTTGCTTAAGCACTTAACATTATTTGTCTTAATTTTCTTAAAAGGAACATAATGTATACCTACTAGAAGGCCATACACATGGCTGCATTAGTATCACTAAAGTTTAAAGGAGGAACCCGGTGTCTTTAATAAAGGGACTGAAGCCAACCATAGAAGGGGAAATGGCGGCGAACTATGATTTTTTGTTTTTGCATATAGGGAAAGTGGATTGGGTCTAAAGGTGTACCTTTCCAGTATTTGATATGGATCCACAACAAGCTCAAGTTTTCCATCAATCCACAGAGAATAACGAGCCTTAGGAAATAGCCTGTGGAGTAGAAGCTTTGGGACCTGCAGTGGCAAGAAATATATGTCAAAGAATCTGTATAATCACTCAGATAAATATGTGAATTATTTGGTTTTCAAACTGTAAACATGCTATCCAAACCAAAACAGCTAACTGATCATATACACAGCATGGCAAAATATTGATTGTACCAAAAGGCTACAAATGGGACAGAAAAAATAAAAACAATAGCAAGTTCCAAATGTAAGGCATTAAAAAGGAGGATAGATTTGTTACTCTAATCCAGGTAGAAAGCACAAAGCTTTACTACTAGAAGACTGACATGCAGATAAAAACAAGACGAAAGAATCCCGTACTGAATGAAGAATGGATATAAAAGAACTTGTGAAATCCTGGATAAGAGTTGGTCTCAAACATAGAATTTGGTTGTGGAAGAGTATCAATGATCCTGCTGCACTTCATATTAAGCAGAGAAGGTAATTCCTAATGTTGCGACAAAGAAAGATTACTATGTAATATTTATATTCTTTAGTAGTGCCAAGAAGTGATAAAATATAGAATACAAAGACAAACAGGAATTTACACTTCCAGGATTGTAGATAAAAACTACGATAACATATGAGACCGTCGGATTTAGATTGCTAAAGTAACTTACTCAATCATTATATAGTCTCTTTCTCCATAAGGTAATAAAAAATAGGAAAGAAAATTAGAAAAGAAATCAATATCATAAAGGTATGGCCAGAGCAAAAAAGAATGCCTACTGCAACTAGAATATGGATAGTATGGTTGTGCATCAAACAAGAATTTGAGAAAAGCTTGAAGAAAAATGCACTTTGAGCTTGCTCGTTACAGTAGACAATGGAACTCTAGATATTTCCATGTATAGACCCATCTAGAATTGAACCAAGAGCCTGTTCAGATTTTTTTTTTTTTGAGAAAGGTGACAAAAATGCCCAAGAGCCTGTTCAGACTGCCGATTTCAAGATCTCGAATGCAAAAATCTCCATTTAGGCGGGAAATTGGATAGGGATTCAAACTTCACATCTAAGTAGGAAAAGATATTGGCTATCCCATGGACATAGCATTGACTAAAGGATAAGGAGGTAGAAGAGATCACTTGTTAGAAAGCTCGAAGTACCTGAACTCATCCTTCATATGATTATGTCCAGATTTGTTTATAGAAACAAATTGTATGCAAAAGCAGTTCAGCAAACTAAATCGTAGTTGCAAATGTGCAATGAATTTTTCTAATAATCATAACTCTGCCATGACGAGTTCAACGTTATCGTGAACTCACACTTTCTTTTTAATTGTATTCGTTTTCACCAAAATATTTCACAAAATGAATATTTAATATGATTGTATACATTTATTAAGCAACTCAAAGAAACGGGCTTGATATACTTTTTTTGAGAATAAAACGGGCTTGATATATGACTCCATAGATCTAGAAGGTTTAAGAACTCCAGCAGTTATCCACTCTTGACATTGTTACTTTGCCATTGATTTTGACCATAAAATCTATAACGCATTCAATGTACTCTTATTTTTAGAAGCCTGGAAAGTACCAAGCTACTCCCATATATACACTTTCCTATTGGTTATGCCTGCAAAATCCAACTCTTATTAAATAGGCAATGTACGATCATGAACGTTTACCTTTCCATTTCGCCTTGGATCGTCATAAGGTAGGTTATGAACAACAACAATTCTCCACAAACCAATTCTCATGCTACTATTCAGCTCACTTGAATTTCTCAAAAATGCTTCTGTTTGCTCATCCACGAACATATAGAAGCAGACATTTTTCTTTGCATATTCACTGATATTCTTTGGTTGCCGTATCAAATCAAAAGCCCCTGATCAAGAATATATTCTTTAAAACTACAGTCCATCAGATACAAGATGGAAATGTAACAATGAATGAACTGAAAGATCAATACCAAATATTGCCGATGCCACCACGACACCTTGACAAGACTCCATCTCAAGAAGGTCAGAATCATCTATGTCAAAACCTGTCTGATATCCAGGCCTCATTCCTCTGACAAAACTGTCAATTGGATGTCGAATGGAAAATACAAAATAAAGTAAATTAGAGGATCTTGAGAAAATTGCAGTAATCTTTATCACTACCATCTAATTACCAGGTTAAGGGAAAAGGTGTTCAAATTTTGAAGGGAAAAAAGTGGGTGAAGCCTTATGTTCATAAAGTTAATCGTACCCACAATGCACACTCATGGACTCTCTTATGTCATAAGAATCATTCCTCTGAATCAGAGAAGGATATCCGCCAAACTCTGAACCTCCAAACTCAGTTTTACTCTGATTTTCTTCATGGATGTAAGTCAGATTGCTAACACCAGGAGAAAAGGACGGTGCATCAGGCATTAATGCAATAGCTTGTTCAACAGGAAGGTAGCACACTGGACATGCTGAAAAACAAAAGAAAAAGAAAACTGAGGTTAAGCATTTAGTAATTATATTTCCGACCTTCAATCTATTCCAAGGAGGAAACTTTCAGAGTATTACGAGACTTTCTAACTTACGCCGTGGTCCAGTCCTCTTCTTATCTGCCGGCGGGGGTGGCAACGTGAAGCCTTCGCATGGATTTCCCGGGGGAAGAGTGTACCCTTTGAAATATACAGGAGGAGAAGGAGGAGGAGGTTGGATAGTTGACGCACTTTGGCCAACATTATTTGTTTGTATCGATTCAATACCCCTAAAAATATATTTATGTACAGTTTCTGGAGCAAACATCCTATTACTTTGTTCTGCTGCAACTTCACCTGAAAACGAGTTGAAAATTTAGTCATTGCAGAAGGCGGAAAGAAGATTTGAGTGATGAAAATGTACAATGTACAAGCACCAACATATACAACAGCCAAATCAAAAGCATTCCCTTAGTAACAGAAGTAGAAAATTGAATTATACAAGTGTCCATTGAGAATCTTCAGTGTAAACTAGCCAAAATCAGGAAAATTTCCTCATTAAGAAAAATGTCGGAAATACAGCCAACTGCCATGAATTTCAAAGCAGCCTAATATTTACCAAAACTAAAACACATGACCACCAGATAACATCACATAAGAACCTATCAAAAGCTCTTATTCCCATTAACTCAAAGAAATGACAACAACAACGTACCTAGAGTAATCCCACAAGTGAGTTCTAGGTAGGGTGGTGTGTACAAAGACCTTACCACTACCTTCAAGGCAAGGGGGCTTTTATCGAAGGTAGGGGGGCTTTTCCCGATAAACTCTAAGGAATAACAAAAGTAAGATTTTTCAATTTTGTAATACTACTTCATAAGCAAATTCTCCATTTTAGTATTTCCAAGAGCATGAACACCAAACTATATCTCCAAAGTTCCGGTCAGCATAAAAGATTTGACATGATCTAGTATGGAATTATGGATACTCCACCACTTTAAACTAAAAGTTGGAGCCAAAAGTCCTACCAATGTGACACATCTCAAAAAAAGTGGCAAATGTACAAAAATGTAGAGAACAAACCTTTGCCAACAAACAAGACCCACAGAAAAGCTGCAGCAGAAACAACACACAGTAGCAACATCCCAACATTCTTTCGAGGGGCGAATTTGCAGATCCAGAGAAACAATCCCTCTTTCTCCTTAAACAATTTTGGGGGTTTTCTTGGAATAGGTGGTGTTGTTTGGATTGGTGATGAAGTATTCTGAAATAGTTGTTGTTGCAAAGAACCATAACTTCCCGAAGAACGAAGACCCAATGACCCTGTAGTCATTGTTGTCCCCTCAATCCTAAAACTTCACCTCTCATTGCCCCCCTCCACTCATCCACATCAAAAGAGTTTTTCACTTTATCTTCTGAAAAGTTGAATCTTTTCACTAAATTTCGCCTCCAAATTCAGAACCCTTCAACAAAATCAGCTCAGAAATGCCAGAAAACTTCCGACAACTCGAATCTCGCAACGACAATCTTATAAAAATGCACCTAATTCACCTCCAAAATCTCTCACACTTCAACAAAATCAGCTCAAAACACCAGAACTTCTCCACACTAGACGAATCTGGCAATGCCAATCCAACAATTCACCTCCAAAATTTGAAACACTTCAACAAAATCAGCTCAAAAATGCCAGAAAACTACTCACGACAGGAATCTCGTAATGCCAATTAATAAAAAAAAAAATGCACCAAATTCACCTCCAAATTAACAAAATCAGCTCAAAACACCAGAAACTTCTCCTCACTACACAAATTTCATAATGCCAACTAACAAAAAAATGCACCAAATTCAACTCCAGAATGCCAAACCCTTCATCAGCTCAAAATGAATCTGATAATGCCAATCTAATTAAAAAAAATGCACCAAAAAACTCACCAAGAAAATGAATACTCAATTAACCAAATGATCTCTAGAGCTACAATCAATCATCACTTGCTTGTTTATCGATCTAATAACAACAACCCACTTCACCAAAACTGTCAACTCAAACTCCCTTAAATACTAAAAATGAACAAAAATTTTTTTAAAAAATGGCATTTTACAGCAAGTTAAGATGAAGAGTTTGCTTCTTCATCTCAAATACAAACAACCCAAAACCAGAAAGAATCCAAACTATATATCAGTTCAATCCTACAAGTCAAAATTAGTAAAAGAAAAAAAATCAAACAAATTTAAAAAAAAATCTTAAAAATACAAAATTGCAATAGCAATAAAATTACAAATGACGCTGAAATTGAGAAATGATTTCTAGGGTTTAGTGAAACCTATCAAATCTTAGATCACAGTTCACGAGTAATTAATTTTTTTCTAAAAAAAATCCATTTTTATTGAGATATTTCTACAATATTTGAGTGTTATATTTATATTGTTCTATAAATAAAATATATACACTGAATGAATGCTAGCATGCGCCATGTGCGCGTGATAACTGGATAGTTGTCTGTAAACAGCTTGTTTAGTTAAATATAAGTCCTAATATATAAACAGACACTTAAAAATTTAACGTAATTTGACGTAAGTTTGATAATTAAATTAAAATATTTTATTAATCAGTTGACATCAAATTTGAGTGTTAGTTTATGTATTATATGTATATATATATAATGCTTGTTTTTATTTATTATTATATAAATTTTATTTTATCAAATTCAACATTGTATATCAATATTTTATGTATCGATTAATTTGATGTGATCGTGACATTATATGATATTATCTTTTTTTTCATTTTGTCTTTGCTTATTATCTAAAGTGATATATGATAGTATTATGTCATCTATCCAAACGTTATATTTTCCCAACAATATGAGTAGTATAATACAATGTTGTAACAACCAATCCAAACAAGGTATAAAGGGAGAAGTGATTAACGATTTTGACAATGTTGTTAACGTAATCAAGTGTTGTTAGGTGACAGTTTAGCTTATTAATCACGTAATTAGCGGTTTTTTTTTTTCATTTGCACTTCATTTAACTTGAAAGTTTAGTATTTATCAACTATTTTTATTCCTTTAAGTCAAACAAAATTTAAACAGACACGCAAATTTAGATTAATTAAAGCTTTAATATGCGTACTGAAATTAATAAAATAAATATAAAAATGAAATTATCATATTTGACAAGCTTATTAACTTAAGAATATGTCTCTTCAAAAATATTTTTTTCCATATTGAGGGTATATTTGAGACGATCTCTTTACTCCATAAAGATTGGAATATATCTTATCCTTTTCAAACTCCATTTATATTGATATGTTGTTATTCTTGCTATATATGCTCAGAAATTACTTATTTAGATCGAATATTTAATCAGAATAAAATATAATATTCATCTTAATAGTTAAAAGTTCATGTGAGAATATATACATACAATTTAATCAATAATTAATATGATTGACTATATTTATTGTCTTTATTAATTTGATATAAATATCCCATAGAAATATCTTAAATTGGAAAAGGTCACCAAATCTTTCAAACTTGTTTGTTATGTGTCCACATATTGATGAAAAATATCATTATCATTATTAATTATTATTATTATCAATATAGAAGGAAAGAAGGCTAAAAAAGGGACCAATAATTATTAAACATAAAAGGAAATGAAAGGTGTCCTTTTAAGAGTCCCAAAATGTTCAATCTTAAATAAAAGGAGGAATTTTAGAGGCTAAATTGGTTGATTATTTGAATTTTTATCTTATTGGTGAGAGTTCAATTCTGCATGTTGTAATTCTCCTCCGCCATTTTTTCTACCACTAATTTTTTTAAAAGAAGAAGAAGAAACTTCAATTTTATTCTTCAAAATTAAATTTTGATGCCTCAAATAAAACCTACAACAACAATTTAAAATTAATATAGTTCTACGAGTGAGATCTGGAAAAAAAATATATAAATCTTATTTTTATTTTATAAAAATATATAAATATTATTTTTAATAGGCTATCTGCTCAAATAAAAATATATCATTCAATCTGATTCTTTCCATTTCTATGAAAGTATTATTCATAAGTCAATATAATGTACAATAAAGTCAATGTCTAAATGTAAAGTTTTCAGACAAAATGGACATTTTGAGGGAAAATAATCTTATATTACTACGATCAGTTTAGATTAAAGAAAATAATCCTATAAAAAACAGTTATGTTATTTTTACAAAAAAAAAAAAAAAGTAGTATTTATGGACTATCAATATGTATCATCAAAATGTCAAAGGGATATAGAGAATATAGACATTAATATAAAATAATTTTTCATTTTCCCAGCACAAAGAATTGGAAAACAAATAAATATGTTTGGTGGACAGCCAGATTCAAGTTTAATTTGACCTCTTGAAATATATAAAAATAAAAAAGTCATTATTCTAATAATAAGTTTTGGGACAGATGTCTATTTTAGGCACTGTATATTTATTTTATTTGTTTCAATCATTATGCTTCCATATTTTTTTCTCTGAAAAATATGAGTGATGTATACTTTCTAACAAAGAGAATTCTAGGTATTAAAATACTTTTATTTTTCAAAATTTTAGGAGAATTTCTTTTTTGTACAAATTTATTAAGTTATCAATTAATCTAAGATATAACTTTGGATAGCTTATAAATTAAGATATTATTTGAGTTCATTGTATTGGATCAAAATCTTTGTGTTTACTTTTTTGTTGCTTTGATACGTAAAACTCTTTGAACACCTAATAATTTAATGAAAATCTTTTAAAGCTTTTAAAGATAAATAAAGATAATTCTGTTTGTTTGAATAGGAACAAGTTTTCTGATTTGACGACGGACCTAAAAAAATTATTTACAGATGCTTTACATTTTTATTAAGTCGTGATTTGATTGATATTTTATTGTTATTTTCTACTAATCATCAATTTTTACACGTTAAACTAAATATGTATCTAAGCGAGAATGTTTTTTTTCTTAGATGACATTATTATTTCATTTTTTGTTTTGGCAAAAACTTTTGATATGACAAAAAAATTTTAAGCTGAACTATTACGTTCTTAGTTCTAAATTGAGTGCACGTGCGATACTTCACAATTTTCTTAATATCTTACACAATTTATTCACAAAAGAAATTTTTTTGTAAAAAGTGTTATCATGCTCATAATTTTTGTATGACATTGGATGCATATAAGAGTATAACTATACTTTAATTAAAGAATGTTTTATTCTCAATAATTTTTTTAATACAACTCTAAATTTAGTCAAATCTAAATATAAATATCGAATACTTTATTAAATTCTAAAAAGAAATTATAAGTATATTTATTAAATATTAAAGCCCATTGTTGCTTGGGTGGGAGTGACAACAAAAACATGCATCACAAAACCTAAGAAATGACCTAGCAAACACTCATGTGTTCAAAAACATAGAAATAATTTTGAAAGGCCATGTTACTTGCTTGTTTGTAATTATATAACATTGACTTTGATGTCGACCCGTTATATTCGATATTTGTGCTGATGAAAGGTAATATGCATTTCGTAAAATAGATAATGTGTGAGTAGTTGCAGAGCTAACAATTCTATTCGAAAGTCGAATTAGCAATCTTTGTACGCATTTTCAAGTAGATGAAATCGATCGACTGATCTCAATTTATTATTATCATGACATAGCTAAAAAGTTATTTATCTCAATTAAGAATATAATAAGATATTTTTTTAAATTTATTATCTAAAAACAAAAATAGACATTTATTGTTTATGATTTCTCATCCGATGCTTGTTATTGACATTAAGCCTGACTAAACTAGGATTTATGTTGGATATCTAATATCAGTGAGGTAAAGCATTTCCTAATAATTGTGAATGAATTCATAGGATTTGAATGCGAGAATTCTCACTTAGAACGAAAAAGTACTTAATTATTCTCTACCACCATTCTTATTAATAGCAATAAATATTCGTTAAACTTTATTGTTATATCATAAAGGCAAAATGAGAATTATAAAATTAAAATTGTTTATGACTATAAAATAATATTTTTTTTTTAAAAAAAAGTATCACATAAAATGAGACGAAATAAATAGAAAAATTCTATAAGTAATACTCATATGTCCAACATGATAAGTGAGACATTGTTTCTATTTTTTTTGACAATTAAAAAATATTTTTATGAATTTTATTCGATCTAAAAGATTATTAAAAATAATTTTTTTATCTTTACAAAATAGTAATAAAATTGCTTATACATATCTTTTTATATGCTCAACCTTATCCTACTTATAAAAATCGAAAGATAATTTTTAATAGAATAAGGATTAAAACACACAACAAACAAATGTAGTTCCTTTTTTGGTTGGATTATCAAAATTTGATTAACTAGCACTCCTATTTGGATAGAACAAACAAACAATCTAATAGAGTTAATGTTTTTTGCATAACTTTTTTCTTTCAACTATATTAAGATGTATTATTGAAAAAATATATTAAGTCAAAAGTAATCTATTCTCTTGATGACTAATGTAAGATTTGAATCGTGATTGAGTAATTTAAGCGAGTATAAATAAAATATATAAATAAGCAAATCATTTCAGTTCAGTAATCTCCAAAAAAAAAATATAAATAAAATATACGCAAATTTTAATTAAACTAAAGAAATGTTCATTGATGATAAATAAAAGAAGGAATACAATTATATAAAAGTGAGAATATTTCCTAGGAGATAAATCCTTAACAAACCTGTTTGATATTTCATTTGCTTCACTCATCGTATTAATTTAGCATTGTTATTGTTCTATTATTCATTACTTTCTCTATGATTTCTTCATAATTACACTTTTTTTTATTACAGTATATGCTTTACTTGATCCGATGATCTACCATAAACAAAAACATAGAGATAAAATCCTCAACAAACCTATCTTACGTTTCATTTGCTTCAGTCATCGTATTAATTTAGCATTGATTTTATTCTATTATTCATTGTTGTCTTCATGATTTCTTCGCTGCTATACACTTTTTATTACAGTATATACTTTACTTGCTCCGATGGTCTACTATTATCAAAAACATTTGAACGAGTATACTTGTTGTGATTTACCATCTACCTTCATAAGACAGGGATAACGTTACCTACGCACCACCCTCTCCAGATCCCAGTTGTATGATTACACGAGCTACGATGTTGTAAACTTGTCTAGGACCAAATTTGTCTAATACAACAAACTAAGTTAATATCCTATTCTTCAAACTATAAACATAAAGTGAGATGGACCAAAGTGACAAAACATACAACTTCATGCACCTCTAACGGTCAAGAACAACTTCATAAGCACAAAGTACCACTCTTTTCAGCTCCCAGTTACCATTCTTGCATCGACCTCTCTGCTGCTTCTTCTTCCCTCTCAAAAGCTAAGAAATACAGAACCCCATTGAAGGAACAGTGTATAAATTGCTCCATCCAGATGAATAATGAAGGTATATAACTTCTCATTTATTCAAAATCTGTATTAGAAGTAGCTACTTCGGTTTTTTTCTTGAATTTTTCGATGGATTTTGGTGAAAGTACACCGAAGAAGAAATCGAAACAATCCCTTAACTCAACACCCATTAAGCAGCAAAACCCACTTCCCACTTTCAGTTTAGATCCCATTTTCCCTAAAACCCCACAAACCCTAAACCCCACCAATCGCCGCCGTTCCCTCCGCCTTAGCTCCACCCCTCAAACTCCGCAGCAGCAGCAGCCGGTGTCACCTCCAGCTTCTGGTCGACGAGGTAAATCTCTGAACTTTACTCCGAAAAATGGGACTAATTCAGCTAAAAGAAGGAAAACTAAGGTTGATGATTTAACCCCTGTTTCGACCCCGGGGCTTACTGAATCGACGAGGAAAAGGAAATGTGTTGAGAGGAAAAATGTGGGTGTTGAGAAAAGAAGTGTTTCGAGGAGTTGCAAGAAGAGGGTGTATTATAAAAAAGTGGTTTATGATGGTGGGGAGTTTAGTGTTGGGAATGATGTGTATGTGAAGAGAAGAGAAGATGCTAGCTCGGACGATGAGGATCCCGAAGTGGAGGAATGTAGGATTTGTTACAAGCCAGCAGGGAAGGTGATTATGATTGAATGTGATGAATGCTTAGGAGGGTTCCATTTGAAGTGCTTGAAGCCACCTTTAAAAGAGGTTCCTGAAGGGGATTGGATTTGTGTGTATTGTGAGGCGAAAAAGTTAGGGAAAGTAGTGGAAACGCCTGCACCACCTAAGGGGAAGAAACGGGTAAGGACTGCTAAGGAGAAGTTACTTGACAGTGACCTGTGGGCGGCTCGTATTGAGAGGTATATGAACTTAGTGTTTTGTTATTAGTTAATAATAAGAACTTTTTGTGTTTTCTTTGATTTTGCTTGTTAATGGTTGTGATGTTTGTTTAATTGTGATATCAATGTAATAGTATATGGAAAGAAGTGGATGGTACCTATTGGTTCCGGGCACATTGGTATATTATTCCTGAGGAAACAAATGCAGGAAGACAGACACATAACTTAAGGAGAGAACTTTATCGGACTAATGATTTTGCTGATGTTGAGGTAATATTGTGGTATTCTCTTTTCTGTCTTACAATGAAATGTTTTTTGCTGTGGAAGTTATGTGTTGCCTATCTTGCTGCTTGAGGGTTGTAATCTTTGTTGTGGAAGAAAGTGCCAAGTATTTACTTGTTGATCAGTTCAATTGGGTGACAACATCTCAAAAGCAAAAGGTAGGTGTAAATGCATTAATCTATCATTGAGTAATGTTCTTGGTAGAGTACTCAAAAGAGAAAGATTGGAAGCAGTAAGATTGTTTTTTGGGGTTTGGATGTTATAGCAAATTTAGTGGGATAAGAGTTAAGACTCACCCCAATGGAAAGGAGCCAAAGCTTCAATTTCTCTGCTTATTGGGCGGTCTGGATTGATTGGATATGTTACGAGTAAGTGACCATTACATCTGTTAATAAGGGCCTATAATTTTATCTGCAGATGGAATCTGTCATCAGGCATTGCTTTGTTATGTGTCCAAAAGAATTTGAGAAAGCAAGAAATGATGGAGATGATGTTTTCCTTTGTGAATATGAATATGACATTCATTGGCATAGTTTCAAGCGCATTTCTGAGATTGAAGATGATGCTGTGGTATGTTTTAAAATAATTTTTGATGATATTTATGGAACCTTTTGCTCATATCTGATGAAATATTTCCGAACTAATAAGCTGTCTTCTCATTTGGTAGGTTGATGATGAAGCTGAGAACGACGGGGATTGGATCTCTTGCGAAGATCCGGACTCTGACGTGGAAGACGACGAAGAATATGAACGGGAAAACCAGAGTAATCTATTAACCAGACCATCTCCAGCTCATCCTTTGGCTGCGGTATACAACTTGTCCTTTGACAGATTCATAGTTTGCTTCTTCATGTTGCCTAAAGCAGAACGTTAAGTAGTTTTGTGTAAGAGTGCAGAATTCAAGAAAGGGACGCTTTTTTGGACTACAAAAGATAGGTGCAAAGAAGATACCAGAACATGTGAGATCTCATAAGCTTACTGAACTTGAGAAAGCAAAAGGAACCCTTTTGCTGGCAACTTTACCCAAGTCTCTACCTTGTAGGACTAAGTATGTCTTTCCTAAGTTGCAATCTTTATTCTTCATGCAATTTGCTTGGTATTTATCTGACAAACAAGTGCTCTCTTTTGCAGAGAAATGGAAGAGATAACTACATTCATAAAAGGTGCCATATGTGATGATCAATGCTTGGGTAGATGCCTTTACATACACGGTGTTCCTGGGACAGGAAAGGTATCTATTGGCTGAAAAAAATGTGCTTGACTGATAATGTTAGGCAGTCATATATCATTTCTATGTTTAGGCTGGTCTGACATTACTGATTTGTTCCTGCATCTGCACTGTGATACAGACAATGAGTGTATTGGCAGTAATGAGGAGTTTAAGGTGTGAAGTTGATGCAGGGAGCATTAAACCTTATTGTTTTGTGGAGATTAATGGCCTAAAATTGGCTTCACCCGAGAATATTTACAGTGTAAGTATGAAATGCGACCTCTAGTGATGCAGAAAATATCTATATTCTCTGAATTGTTTCTCTCAACTGTTTCAGGTTATTTATGAAGCACTTAATGGGCACAAGGTCGGTTGGAAAAAGGCTCTTCATTCCTTGAATGAGCGGTTTTCCAATACTGAATGTAGCAAAGAGGATAACCGGCCTTGTATTCTACTTATAGATGAACTTGATCTCCTGGTTACCAGAAATCAAGCGGTAAATGATGCCTTCTTTTATCTACCATAGTAAATATCAAAGCAGCAAATTGCGTATGTATGACTTGTTTCCTTTTAATTCCAGGTTCTATATAACATTCTTGATTGGCCTACAAAGCCACATTCCAAACTGATTGTTATAGGTGCGTGCACAATATGCTATCAATATTTCCTTCCTTCTGTATTAGTTATTACATGTGAAGATAAAGTAGCAACTTCTCTCTCCAATAGGTATTGCAAATACTATGGATCTTCCTGAGAAGTTGCTTCCGAGGATTTCAAGTCGTATGGGCATTCAAAGACTTTGCTTTGGTCCTTATAACTATCAGCAGCTGCAAGAAATTATTTTAACTCGCCTCAATGGAATCGAGGCCTTCGAAAAACCTGCAATTGAATTTGCTTCAAGGAAGGTTGGTCTCTCTGTGGTTCATCTCTACAAGGACCTTATCTTTATTAGTTGTTTCTAATCATCCAGTTACATACTTGAGCTTGTGTGCTGTCGCAAATGTGATACTTAAGTCAATTATTAAAGCAATGTCCACTTTACACATAAATCCAGGTGGCAGCCGTTTCAGGTGATGCACGCCGTGCACTAGAAATATGTAGGCGAGCTGCGGAGCTTGCAGATTATCGTTTTAAGAAATTGCCTTCGGTTCCCGATTCTGCTGCAGCAGGTGAGCTAAACCTCGAACTATCTAGACATTAGTGGCAAGAAAGAAGTACTTGGAATTCTATTAGAAGGAAATACACATTTGTTCTGGTTTTCAACAGCTGTAACATCCCTTGTAGTTTTATGCAGATTACTTATCTATGTGTATTTTTCAGGTAAAATGCTTGTCAAAATGGCAGACGTTGAAGCAGCCATTCAGGAAATGTTCCAGGCTCCTCATATCCAAGTGAGTCCAGAAGGAACGCCCTGTGGTGTAATTTTAATATTCATTTTAGTTGATGGGGGTATTTCTTGTCGATTACACGATAGCAAAGAAGAGCCCGCTTTCTTTTTATCTTCCCTTTTTGTCTTGCACTACTCTCAATCTCAAACTAGTTGGTGTCTGCTTTGGGGCGGGTGGATGGGTGGAGAGCGAATGTTAAATTTTCACCTCTGCTAAAAAAACCAAACCACCAAGTGTTGCTGTTGGGTTAGGCACAACCCTATCCATAAATATACATCAAAAATTACAAGAAGGTGGATAAGACAATAAAATGAGAAGTAATTAAACGCATTTCTATCGGACATTTCCACAACTTTCAGTGATAAGAGAAGAAGCATTTTTAGCTTTCATAGTAGCGGGTGCCAATGAATGAACAGTGCTATTAGTAGTAAAATTTTGAATGTGTGACTTGAGCTGGTGAAGAGGAAAGATGCATCCAGCGTGTGGCCTAGTAAGTGGGAGGAGAACCATGAGGTCTGGGCTTCAAATCTCACCAGAGACAAAAAAGATACTGGCGATTTCTTCTTTTTTGTCTAAACCTTGGTGGATCAAGCTACCTTGTACCTATTGCCAGTGAAGGTAGAGCAGGTATTTTGTGGAATTAATCGAGGTATGGGCAGGCTGGTCTGGACACCACAGTTATTTAATATAAAGGAGGCTTTATTTTTTTTAGCTGTTTGGTGGAGTTGTGGCTTTGAGCTGGGATTTGAGAAACGGCAGTATTTAAGGGTGGTGAACAGAAGGGCAGATTTTTTTTAGCTGGAGATGGCGGATCGGAGAGCTTGTAGAACAGGGTGGTTTAAGGTCATTCTGTTGGTGTATTCATGGTCAAAATGATCTAAATTTTTGGTAGAGTGCTAGGCGGATGGATCGGGTGTGGAGGGTCATCTACATGTTGGCCAAAGTGATCTACAGATTGCTATATAGCATAGAGAGTTCTGCCAAGAGAGGTCTGAGGTTGAACCAAGTTACGGTAGCTATTGTTCTCATCTGCTTCACCAAAAGTTTTCAGGTGTCCAAATTGGTGGAGGTCTCCATAGATTATAATCCTATTAATTTCTGGAAGAATGGGAATATCCTTGTACACATGCATGTCTCAAAATGAATTTACTGAGGACTTATGCTGATCATCTCTTAGTACGAAATTGGAACTCTAATGATTTCTTAGTGAAATCATATTGGGGGGCTAGCTCTTGTTTTTCTCTATAGTTGATTCATAGTGATGTGGCAGCAAAGTGCTAGCCGATGTTTCACTGGCTATATGGGGGAGAAGATGAAGGATTTTGTTTTCATAGTGCTTGTAATGTGTGTAATTATTTGTTTTTCATAGTGCTCTTGTTTTTCTCTATAGTTGATTCATAGTGATGTGGCAGTAAAGTGCTAGCCAATGTTTCACTGGCTATATGGGGGAGAAGATGAAGGATTTTGTTTTCATAGTGCTTGCAGTGTGTTTAATTATTTGTTTCGTGTAGGTGATGAGAAGCAGCTCCAAGCTGAGTAAAATCTTCTTGGCAGCTATGGTTTATGAGGGTCACAAGACGGGGATGAGCGAGACCACCTTTGACAAGGTAGTTTCCCGTCTTCTGCATTTTGAAGTTTCATCTGCCTCTTGTGTGGCATCTCTGATTTACTGATATATCATGTATCTCTTATAGTGACAAAAAAACCTCAGATCAATTGATATTCTTTCTTTTTCTCAATTTAAAGTCTGCCCGCTTTGATTCTACCTTTCTTCTGATTTGGTTTTTATGCACTTATATTATAATCTTCTGGCCTATACATTGGCTTGAATATTGTTTAAATTTGCTCCTTAAAATAATTTTCTCAATGCAGTTGGCAATAACTGTTTCCCGACTCTGTACAAGCAATGGTGAAAAATTTCCAGGATGGGATATGCTTTTAAAAGTTGGGTAAGCCACAATATTCTTTAGCTTCCTTAAATTATCAAGCTATAAATTCTTAACCTTGGATCATTGATGTCCCCGATCCTTGTTTCTTTGTTGTATATTGTGCGCTTCAAGTTTTGATTTCTTAGCATAACTCTGTTAGGATAACCCTTATTTTTCCCATCCTTATCGGAGGGTTTGCAGCGTTATCAAAAGCGAAAAACACAAAAAAACTCTAATGTCCGTTGGTGCTTTAAGTGCAAATATATTGTGGTTAAATTACAATAAAGTAGTATATAATTGTTTAGTATCAGCTCTTCAAAAGAGGCTCATTGGCAAGTAAAAGTATGCCTTACAACCTTGATGACGAGACTGAAACACACATTAGGTGAGGTGAAGTGCTTAACACATTTTGAGCCTCATTTCAGCTCTTAAGTGTGCGTCTGACAGCACTAGGTGTCATCTTAGCAAATTAGTTCTGTGTTTTGATGATCCTGTTCTCATAACGTTGTGAAATAGATTTAAACGTTGATAAGGATAGCAAGTGGATGCCAGTGAATTGTCACTGGATAATGTTGCTTGGACTCTTCAAAAAATGTTGAGGTGCTTGTCGGATCCTCTAAAAGTAGTCATTTTTGGAGGATCCGACATGTGTGGGAATTCTTGGGTCATTTGTTAATTATCTTGCTTATATCATTTATTTTGTTTGGTGGCAGATGCAAGCTTGGTGAATGCAGAATACTTCTATGTGAACCTGGAGTGAAGCATAAATTGCAAAAGTTACAGCTCAACTTCCCAAGGTAAGTTTCTTTTTAAGTTCTCAGTTGTATGTGAGTGCAAACCTTATAACTGGATTTTCTCTTTTAACTCAAATGCCGCTGTAAAAGCTAATCCTGAATAATCAAATTGCATAATCATGTGTGCCCAAAGTTCCTAACAATATCTTCTTAATGCGAAAATGACAATTGTGTCTCAGTTCCAAACAAATTGGAGTAGCTTTTTTTATCGTCAAGATATTTAGAAAGAAACTCACCCTTTTGACAAATGGAATTATTAACCGGTAATTTGTTATTCATCCATCCTTTCCTTGTTCAGCGGAAGTGTAGGCTAAGTTCGATTGGGGTTCCTTAGCATTATCAAGCGTTGAATTGCGTGACCCATCATTAAAATGCTTTTCATTATAGGGAATAAACCTACTTTTATGGTTTGCAACGCGTGCCTGATTTTTTTGGGAGTGCTTAACCATTTTGGTTATATATGATTACAACTTACAAGACTCGAATTCAAGATCTTAATTGTGTGAACCATCTTACAAAAGCTTATACTCCCGTTTATGCACTACAATCTTCAACATTAAGACCATGGATGTTTTTTTATTAGGAAAGAAATGTTTCGGAGAGGATGCCAATAATGAATAACTTGTTGCTCTTTCCACAGATCATATGCTTAAAGCAGAACTCTGTCATTCTACTAATGATCCTGTATATTTTTTCAAGTGTTGGTAGTTTTAAGTACATCAAACACTATATATATATCTGGCAAGTGTTAGACTTCATACGTTGTGTTTCCATAACTCTTGCAATGGTTGCTTTGATCCTGATTCGTTACGTTTTTGTTGCAGTGATGATGTTTCTTTTGCACTTAAAGACAGCAAGGAGTTGTCATGGTTGGCCAAGTATTTGTAACTCGTGGAACACCCATGGGTGTGGCTGAGCAATCAGGGAAGTGGATTGAGAACCATGGGCATTTTCATGTTCAAGAGGCAAACACTTGGTGGCTTCTTCTTATCTCTCCAACTTTTTCGGGATAGAATTACATGATACATGTGTTTGATGCGAGATAGCAGATATCCGATAGAATTAGTTGAGATGTGCGCGAAGTAACATGGACACAATGGTTAAAAGAAACATATCTCTGACTTCTTGTCGCTGATATTAAGAGTTTGATTCCCTTGTTATCTATGTACTTGTTAACATTATTTAATGTACACCGACGATTTTGCCATTGTGGTTAATGAAATATTAAAATAGTCATCGACATAGAGTTTCAAATTTCACAAGTGAAAATTCGGTGACTGATTTGTTTTTCAATTATAGGGATTGAAATGTGGCTATTTGCTTTAGTTGTGATAAACAAGTCACATTCTCCATAATAAATGCTCTCAACTTGTTGATTGATTGTAATCAATATTTTTCACATAATTTAAAATAAAAGCAACTAGACCAAAGGATAGGCCCTTGCAATTTAATGCATGCAAGACAATTTTATAGGCCCTCACTGTTCAACGGTGTACTCAGGTGGTCAATTGAATATTACTTATTGAAAAATTATAATATACATGAAAAACTATACGAAGTATATAAATCAAATATTACTTGACATACATATATATTAAATATTGAATATCAATTTCTGACTTCGCTATTGTCGCTGATAGGATAGTTGGACCAAATTATTCATAGACCTTCGTTGGTAGGATGTTGAAACCAACAACAAATAACATATTCAGTATGACTTTACAAGTACGATTTGGAGAAGATAATGTGTATGCAGTCTTACCCATAAGATAAAAAATTTATTTTCAATAAAATCCTTGGTTCAAGTAAAATAGATACCGGTGTCAAACCATCACAATAGGCCAAATTTTTGGGCTGGATTCACCATAAAATGGTTATATATTTACATTCCAAGGCCATAGACGCATGCGGGGATAGCTCAGTTGGGAGAGCGTCAGACTGAAGATCTGAAGGTCACGTGTTCGATCCACGTTCACCGCATTTTTATTTTTCGTCTATTAAGACTTTCCTTATAAGAACCTTAAATTATGTTTAAAGGCCTCATTATTGCTTTGCTTTGCTCTACGATTAAAAATAAAAACTCAAAATTAATGAAAAATTGACCAAACTTGCCACATTGATCATGGTGTTTCAAAAGCTAAGCTTGAAAACTTGACTTACCAACCACATTCCTCTTTTGCTTTTCGCCATTCGCTTCATGTTTGATATTTGTAAGGAATTAAGGAAATTCTGATTATTTTGAATTTGCACAATATAAGAAGTAAAAATGCTTGTATCATGATTTTTCTCATACTTAAGACCAATCAAAAATTTCTAGTTAAGAAGCAAAGAAATCTTATATATTTCTTTATTATTTTTATTGCAGATAATCAAAACTTTTATCTAAAACAAAAATACTTTAGAACTCTCTTAAAAAAACCTCTCCAACCCTAATAAAGCCTCGAGAAATAGTACTAAATACAATTATAGCAATACAATATAGTAATCTTTTTTTTTCTTTTCAAATTAATATATCTCTTTCAAAAGTTCACACTACTTCAACTGCCGTGATGAGATGTAAATTTGGCACATTTTCCAACAAATCAACCGTGAGCATCGACGCCCTCGGCCGTGGAGGCGGCCTGCTAGAGTACTCATCCAATTTGGATGAGTACGTTAGCTTGGCCACCTCCACACGTTCGCGTGTTTTGAGCCATTTAGCTTGCATGTATTTTTGTTTGCGCCACGGCCCAATGTGCATTTTCTTATCCTTCATGCATTTCTTGGCCGCCCCGCACAAAATTTTGATCAACGATAGTAATCTCGTGATTTTGCCGATGAATACTTCTGGTAAAATTTTCACCAGTCGATTGTATTCTTCACACGCTCGTGCCATTTCGAATTCAGCTCGAAAATTTAGCTCGACGATAACCCTTACTTCGCCCTTCTTAGGATTTGATGAGTCGATCACATCTATGAATGTATGTTCACCTGTAATATAGTTATAGTAAGTTTGTTAAAGATATTCAAAGTGATTTAATATATATGCATAGCAATAATAAACATATCTAGTGTAAAATAGCGTGTACGTAGGCCTTACTTCTACATTGCGGAGACAAAAAGGCTATTATCCTCAGATTAAAATAAATCATATCCGAATAATTTTAAAAATGAAATACACAAATAAGAACAATGTGAAATAATAGCAACACAATTCATGTCTACATAGGAATGAACATTATGAAAACAAAATATAAGTAATATTTGAAGCATGATTGACATCCAAAGAACAAGAAACTACGAAAATAATGTTAATATATACCATCAATAAAAAGATTTCACAGAAAAGCGAGACAACTCTGAACTATAAAAAATATACCTAAAAAGGTAATATTTAATACTAATATAATTAATTGAATAAAAAAATGTGTGATGAAAGGTCTTGTCATACATTTTGTCATTGGTGTATAGCCACAAATTAAACAAGTCATCGTCTAGTTGTATTAGAAATATCAAAACTATGTAATTGGTTCATTGCCATACACTTAAAAGAGATTTTTATATAGATGTCATACTCAGAGATGTAATTATTGTCATCGGATTACAAATCTCATAATTTAAAGATACTGACATATAGATTTACTTTTGACCTGTTGTATAAAAATTCTATACATTAACAATGTTTATTTATTTTAACCTACAATTTATTAAAAATAAAATATATCTTTTAGTTAATTTTTTGAATTACCTGATGGAATATCTTGGGAGTGGTTCCACTTGGACTTACAAATTGCAGAGTCAAACCCTGCAATTTGCAAACGGCGGGAAACCTCCTTCATGAGGCAAGTTTTGCAACCGTCATCAACGGTCCTTTGGCAACTGCATATAATTGTATTTTCTTCTTTTATTGTCTCCTTTGTAATATTTCGAATTTGTGATTCTAAAGAAGTAGTCCGATATAATACATCCTAACGAAATACAAAATATTTACATAATCAAATTACTTGCAAATAACTCTATTTAGTAACATAAATTGGTAACAAAAATAAATGGTAACTTAAATTACACCAACATTACTCAATAAAATATGACTTTAAGTTATACGATAGTGTAAAAAAATTTGTATTTATCTAACAAAATAATTACCCTATTTTTCATTGTAATCATATTATACTTGCTATGAAGTAGCTTTTCTATCATTGTAAAAACAATTAAAATTATTTTTAGTTAATGGCATGACCATTAAATAAATCAAAATAAAATATCGGATAGGAGAAATTCAAGGAAACAAGACATTAACACCTTTTTCTTAATCAAAGAGAAGGAAAACAAGGAAAGAGAAAATTTTCAAAACAACAACTTTGTATTATTTCAAATTCAATTCTACAGCTTTTCAATAAGTTAAAGCTATCTTCGTGTGATTTATTATATGATAGCAAATTACAAATGTTTTTTGAATCACACTTTCCGCTTATTAACACACAAAACGCTTTATGTCTTTTTAATGTGTTAAAATAATCTTGAATTTAGAAAAACTTTTCAGGAAGGAAATATATATATATATATATATATATTAACATACAAAAAAAATTAAAAATCGAGTATTTGAAATTACTTACTTGTAAAAGTTGATGTTGAATTTCCCAAAATCGATTATTTTTAACATTTTCAGGCTCTTCTTTTTCTTCTTCTTCTTCCTCATCATCAACATCATCCTCATTTTCGACGCAAAAATTGAGACAGATATTTTGTGAGCACTCATCTTTAAGAAACCCAAAAATAGTATCGGAAATATTTATCGATGCGATATCATCAGAAAATGTCATTATTTCCGATTTATCGCACGTTAAAATCCGATGAATCATTGTTCTTCTAGCCATAACTCTAACCATAATAACCCTAATTCTTTAAATGGAGCTACATATATATAAGAAAATAAAAAGTTTATAAATTTGTAATATGAATGTCAATGAATTTAATTTTCGAAATGGCTTTATATAGTTGCCAAGATTTTTTTTGGGGTTGGGGGAATAAATTAAGTGGACAAATGACAAGGGGAGCCTACCATTAGATGTTGAAAGTAAAAATAAATAAATAAATACATAAATAAATAAATATAGTTATATCTATATATAGTCATAATTGGTAGACCAAAACAGCAAGGATCCACGTCAGTCCATGTATATTATTTTTAACTTTTTGCTTAAAATATTTCACCTAGTTTCTCTGTAATTTTTTGACGAATAAGTTTGATTCCAGTGACAGAGTTATAAAGATTGAAGGGAGGGTTGCCCATCAGACATCTTTTTCTAGATATGTATACATGTGTGTGTAAAGGTTTCGTCGAATTGAATGGAGATTGATCCTCGAGTGTAAAAGACAAAAATAAACTTGACTACAAGATTCACTCATCGAGTTGGGATGAAAGTCAGTCTTAGTGATCCAACAATGTTGAATAGAAAGAATCGTCAACTCAATAGGTAAAAGTTAGAAACGACAATTGATCTTTTTGAAGAGCTCATATCGATGAAAAATTTTGATATCTAATATTTTTTTCATACAAGTTATAGATACTTTTTCATTGAAATACCTATCTAAATTGTCAATTCTATTTTATTACTATAAATAAATGTAGAAATACATTATAAAATTAAGATTATTTCCTTTCCATTCTTATAGAGGCCATAAAGCTTATTAAAAAAAAAAAAGAATGGCTTATGAGATCGATCAAAATCCAAAAAAAAAAAAAATATTGTTGGCACGTCATAAATTTGGACTAGTATAGTAAAATTAGTTATTGAAATTAAAATGATAGCATAAAAAAATATTATGGGATCAAATTGAGCATATTCCATGTTATTCTATATTACACGTGGAAAAACATAGATCATAGATTTTTCTTTTCTCATGTATCCACAAAAGTGGGTCCATCTTTGTTTAATAATCTAATAACTTCATTTATAATGAGTATTCTCAATAAGAGAGCATGGTACGAATCGGTATATTAATATTGATTCAATTGAAGTTTTTGGAATTGGAATAAATTTAATAGGGGATTTTAAAATTTGCATGATCGTCTATATTTAATGAATGAGGAGTTCTTTTTAAAATCGCCTGCACATTACATAGTCTAGGAATTGGCGAGTTACCTATTCAATGACTTTGGCACAGGACGTTCTCAAAATAGAGACTATCATATAAATTTAATATAATAGACGCATTTTGGCATTCCATTCTTCCTTCTCCTTTCAGGGCCTATCCAAGAAAGAATCCAGTTATTCTTGGTCATGGATATCTGAAATGGTTATTTGTTGTTCAAGAATTCTTATTTAGGCAATTCATACCATCCATGCATAGCATTTTGATCTAGGATTTCAATTCTTCCACGTCTAAGTAGTTACATATTCTTCTATCTAGAGCTAAGGTCTAAAATATGAAAGAAACAAGTGTTTTCACGATTCTACCATCCAATCAATTCTATTTCACTTAATCCTTTTTTCATGGTCACATAACTTTCTGGCTAAGGAAAGCAAAATCTTTCTTCTATTACATAAATCCACCCAAGTTGAACATCTAATTTCGATGAATGCAATACCTGATATATATCATAAGATAAATAAGATATTCAATTTTTGTTAGATTGATTGATAAGTTTGAATCCATTTCACGTAAGACTATTAATAAATAATATATCTTTCTATCTAAGGGATTTTGTTAAACTCAAAATACCATCCTTTTAATTAGTCATGATTTTTCTCACATAATATCAAATTATTGTTTAAAATTTAACATTAAATTGTTGGATACCCCACAAAGAGATAAATGAAGAAATTTCACTCATTTTTTCTTTTTTGATAATTCCTGATTTTTCTCACATAACATCAAATTATTTTTTTTAATTTAACATTAAATTATTGGATACCCCACAAAGAGATAAATTAGGTTTTAGTAGGGCTTTTGATAATTGACATGGGAATCTTCTTTAACCATATATATGCGGCATCATGTCAATGTTTTTCTTTTTAAAAAATATAAAAAGCACATTGACGAAATTGCCCATGGAAAAAACAAAAATCAAGAGTGATAAGAAGAGGCATTATTGGAATTTTGTGTTTACAATTATTTGTTACTAGTCATTCAAGATTAGATTGATCAATAATTAAAGATTAAATTAGGTGTAAGTATAAAGAAGATGCCAAGATTCATCATTTTCATAGGTCATTATTTTTTTTTCCCACCCAGTGTCTGATATCCATATTAGAGTTCGACTAAATCAAGATTTGCCCCGAAAAGTTCTATATTAGGAGTAATACGCTCTCGAACAAAAACAATTCTGTAACTCGAAGTACTTACTACTCCACCACAACCCTTGTTGGTATAATTCATTGTCATTTCTTGTATATTCCTTGTATAATTAGTCTTTAACTATTTGACTAAGAGAAATAGGCTTAATTATGTGTTAAACCTAGGTTTTAGATCCGTTCTCTTTTTCAAATAATTTAATCATCTAATAATATCAAATCGTGATTGTAAAAAATATCTTTATTTTGATATAGCCCAACAAAATAAATATGAATATGAAAGTCATTGCAAGTGGATCGATTTTAGTGTCTTTGCCTATTTATGATAATTCTGGAGATACATCGGGAAAAAAAAATTAGTAGCCTTTTTAATGTCCATGAATGCTGATTGATATGAATGGCACACTTAACATCTAAATACGTTCAAGAAGTGATAATTTATGTATAACTTAATTCGAGAGAGAGATTGTTGAGTCAATAGACGATGTCTCACATTAATAGCATTGTGGATCAACTATGTGTCGTCCATAAGATACAGTGATACTCTAAATAGTACGTATAAATTTTTTTAAAGAAAATTGTGTGACTTTTCCTTTTACAGATAATATTACATCATGATAAGAATATTATTTTCGAACCATGTCAAGTTAATCATAATAATAAAATATTTTTCAAGATTAAATTAGTACTTATAACTAATTCATGTGACAAATCTTTATCTAAGAGCTGGCAGATTAGGAAGCCCATTTGCGTTTGCTGTTCGCCGCAACTTCCAGCTTAAAAAATATAATCATTTAGTGGATTATGATAATTAGAAAGACGGAGTTAGTAGTCCGCATGTGAATTCGATGAATCTAGTAGATTTTGATTAAACAGTATATTTGTGTTAATGAATCAGAAAATATGTAAATATATTAAATTTAGAATCTACTTATTATCATTTAAAATCATCATTGTAGAATTCAAAATTCATAAAGTTGAAATTTTAATTTCTCCTTTGCCTTTGAATAGAGTTGTGCGGAGGTAGAGTATTGATTACAGATTCATCTGAATTTAGTAATTTTAATTTGAATGTTTTATATGTATATTAAAAGTTCATCGAGAAAACATAAATAATCAATTTTAAATTCTAATCGAGCATCAACCTAATAATAAACATTTGTTATTATCGGTAAAATATGCGCGTCTTATTGAAAGGAAAAGGATAATTTTGGGCTTTTACTATGGGCCGTTTGCTCTTTTGGGCCTATTTAGCACATCCATGGACGATGGGCTTATAAATGATGACTTTGGTACAATGGATCGGCCCAATATTGAGGATTTTGGTATTTGATACAATAGCATTCGGGGAGAGTTCCAAATGTTCTGAGATAAAATCTACCCGACATTTTTCGAGTATTTTAAGCATATTTGAAGCACGAGGAAAGTAAGTTAGCACTTCGACATCCTTTAATTAAAAGAAAAAAGACATAATACATAAATATGACTTTTGACTTTGGGTGTGTACAAATAGAAACTTATATAAAATTAAACAAGTAGATAAACGTGACCTACGTTGTTGGACAGCAGTATTGGACAGCAGTAAAACAATTGTGGACAGCAAGTGTGAACATTGCTTTGTTAGGCAAATGT
>JAABOM020000075.1:1143743-1174848 GCA_011800125.2 Solanum clarkiae | reverse complement strand
ATTAAAAAAGCAGTCACAAAGCCATTTTTTTAATTTTTAACTAATGTTTGATATTTATATTAATATAGTTGATTAATTCAAACTCATATAGAAGATTCATTTTTTGAGAAACAATGTTCTCATCATAAAAATGTTCACATTTAGAACTTAAATTTAAAATTTCTAATTAAAAATATAATAATCCAATCATTTCATCCATCATAAATTCACATTAATAACAAATTCAACTAAAAATCTGAGATTTGATAAAACAAAATATTTTACGAACACATTCACAAATATAATGTCTCACTTAATATTTGATTTTCTTATCGGAGCTTCTCCTTCTGACTCAAACTAGCAACACACAACAATCACTAAGAATTTATATCTTTTTTTATACATTTAAAATTTCGAAATTCTTTTAAATTATATTTTAAATATATAAATATATAATCAAATTAAATGCATAATAATTACCAGAAGTGTTGATAGAGAGGGCCTTTAGGGGTCTATTAGTAGGATGAGGCCCAGCCATAACATCATCCCAACCATCTAGAACCATCTTTTTTTAGCTTCAATATTTTTTAAACTCTCAATTTATTTATTACTAATAACAAAATAATAATAACAAAACAATAAATGAGAAAAAATTGTCTTTTGAGTTAAATTTATAGAGCTTTAGTACTATTATGTCGCCTAATCTTTAGATATTACGTGATGATCTGAATTAGTTGAACGAGTGAATAACAGATATCAATACAATTTTGTTATATCCAAATAAAAGAATATGATTTTTACTTAACATATAAAAATTTAGAGAAGATAATGTTTTTAATCCTATTTTAATATAATATACAATTTAATTAATATTAGTAATTTTAAAAAAAAAAGTGTAAAAAATTTATTGGAGTGGGTAGAGTAAAGGCAATTTGGATAAGGATGAAAACGGGACCCCATAAGTTATGGGTTAATAAACAAATGTCAATTGTCAGATTATAATATTGTCCTATTCTTTAGATTTATATTTTATAATAATGGAACACTTGGCTATATTAAGGATTTTCTTGGGATTCTCTCAAAAATTTATTTGTATATAAGGTGAGTACTGAGTCACAAAAAATATTTTTCAAAATGGATCCGAAAAAATTACAAGAACAAGAAGTAATAAACACATTATGTATGTGTACATATATTTTCACTATTCGGTTTATGACAATGAATTGAATTGATTTAATATGAATATTTTATATAAGATAAATGTTTATTTTTTTTATATTTGTCTTTTTATTTATTGATATTGAAATTTTCTATAAGATAAATTATACTACTTATAAAGTTATATATATAATTTCAGAAAGAGTCATAGTGAAAATTATAATGTAAATTATGTCCTTAAATTTTTCTTTTTACATTATCTCACAAATTTAGTTGATATGAAATTAAAAAAAAAATAGATTGGAACTAGATGATTTGGGCATGTGTAGATAAAAAATGTTGACGCTTTTGTTAGGAAGTCCAAGAGATTGGATTTATGGGTTACAGGATGGATAGAGGTAGACCAAAAACGTATTGAGGAGAGATAATTAAACAGGATACGACGCAACTTCATATCACCTAGGACATGACCTTAAGAGTGGAGATTACATATTAAGGTAGAAGATTAATGAGTTAGTAAAGAGAATGATATCGTGCCTAGTGATATCCTAGGATTAGTTAGATCTTTATATATGGTGTTGTTATTCGACGTCATTTATATAGCTAACTTTATTGTATTTATGAGTTCTCAAGCTTTCCACTACAGTTGTTTTTATCTAGTTTTCTACCTTTGAGATTGATATATTTGAATTAAAGATCTTTCGAAAACTCTCCCTATCTCAATGAATTAGTGGTAACATCTACATACATTTTACCCTTCCTAAACTCCACTTGTAAGATTTTACCTGATATATTATTACATTAGAACAACTATGCCATTTCTCTTCTTTTTTGTTAAATCTTACTATTTTATTTATCTCAATTCAAATAACACGTTTATTTTTAAATCCATCTAAAATAAAGTTAATTAAACAGTATCGCATAAATTAATACGAAAAGAGTATTATGACAAGAATAGAGAATCATCACCCTTTGATTTGAATTGATATTGATAAATTTGAACTTTTTGTCACATCAATAAAGGTTAATATTGTCCTTTTCAGGCTTGGTGTGCTGGAAGGAATGGATTAAACTACACCTACATTTTATTCCTAATTTTGTGTAAGATTAGATTTACATCTTGCTGAATCCAACCCAATCAAGCTTACAAGGTCATAACAAATATTAATTGTTAAAATTGATAATAGAATTTCATGCATAAAATTAAAGATATCAACACAATGACTATATTCTGAGACCATCTTGCTCGGATCCTTCAAAAATCTCGTCGAATTTAACCAAAAAAATGATGCTGGTTGTGTCATTAAGACCCTCCAAAAAGAGTTGTTGGTTGTATTGTGTTTCAAATTCACCAAAGATGCCACTGATTCTCGCCAAGTCCACCAAAAGCCGAGAGCGTTGGAGGATCCAACAATAACACAACTGCATTTGGAGGATCCGAGCAACATAACTTAGTGATGCGGTCACGTTAAAAGGCCTTTCGAGCCCAGAATTATGGAACTTACTTTAACACTGTGCAGCTAATGACAGCTAAAAAAGGATGTATAATAGCAAGGAAAGATGTATAACAAAATGATTAGATCTCCAAAGACAAATCAAGAAGTTTACAACACCAATATACACAGTGTAGTCTCACAAAATAGGATTCAAGACGGGTAGAGTATATGCAGACCTTACGCCTACCTCAGAGATAGAGAATTTGATTCTGATAGACAAATCAAGAAACTTAATTCTCTTATAATAAGACAGAACCTTAAAAACAGATTTCCTATTGAAAGCTGTGATAACAAATGGACCAAAACACATATCTTAGCAAAGGGTATGCCACAAAACTGAGAGAGAATTCATTTTTTTACTCAGTGGTCATTGTGGTCTTGTTACGGGGATGTGTTCTTCCGTGGTTGCATTCCTGGATTGACTCATTCGGTGTTGTTTCATGGATGCGTTGTTCTACGATTGCATTTCCCGGATTTGAGTCATTCTGGTCTTCTCTATCAACTCTTCAGAAAACCGCATTTTTCATATTTGCCCACTCAGAGCTATAGCACATAGTATTTGCTAACCCATGAAATGGTTACCGCATCTGCAATAATATCAACAACAAAAAAATTCAGGTGCACATACAGTAAAAGCACTACCTAGAGTAACATGCACCAAGAACCTCCAAAGTCATCCGCATAAAAAGATACCAAACCCACAAAGTAGTAACATCATCATACCTAGTGTAGTCCTGCAAAGTAGCACCAAATGTCCAAACACCATAATCCGTAGTATGCCACAATTTCACCATTTTCCGGATATCTCACATACTACAATTAGTGTTAAAGAGTAATACACACATATTACTCACATGTTATTTGCAAAGGCAACAGACTGCAAGATTTTAAGCGGATAGTATTATTGTAAACTATACACAGAATCTTCAAGGTAATGAGATGGAAATCAGAAAGGATCTTTAAGACGAACAAAATCATAATACAAATTTAGAAGTCATTGTTGCCTCGTGAACATAAACAATGTTCTTGCAACTCATCTGTAAAATTTCCCATGAACAGTCATAGAGCCCATCCCAAAGGGAATTTATGAACTCCTTCCACATAAACAGCTCCGCTCATTTGCACTTAAGGAGCACTGGTTGGCTCAAGGCCGATTTCTTTTTTTTCTTTGATATGTTTTCCTCAACTCCAGTTAAGCAAAATGCAACTTGTTTTTGCTTTGCTTTATTAAAACATTGAGAAGAAAAATGTGAAGGAGAACAATCAAAATAACGGAGCTCTTTAGCTTTGCCTATAAAAGATTGGATTAAACTTCATTCAACTACAGCAGGCAGCTCCGAGAATAGTTTGAGAGTATCGAAATAATGAAAGCATGGTTGGTAGGTCATTGGCATGAAACGTAAGTGATATGGCGACTAATGTAAGCCTAAGGAACAAGGGAAGTTGAAAAGTACAAAAGGGGCCAAAAATCCAAACAAAGTAACACAAGGCCTAACTTCAAACGTTCATCTCTCCCAACTTACAATGATTTAGACTTCGGATAAGGAGTCAAATTAAAGCACCCTAAGTCTAGTTTCCAGAGCATCAAATTGTTGGTCATTTGGTCATCCTACTAAAGTTATGAACATTTTACTATAAGTTGTTTGTAAGAGTCTTCCATGTGTGTGGACAGAGCAAGGGATGCATCCAGAAACAGCACAGCGGGATTTACTGCACATGGGCAAGCCCAGGCCCCTGCCTATGCATGTCCACCAGATCCAGGACTATAAAACAGCCTAGGGTCGAGGAGAGAGGGTTATGAACACATTTTTATGGATGTGATTTCTCTCCCACCGAATTCGACCAAGGCATCGTTTTAACTCAACTAAGGTAATATTTTGGGGTATTTTGAGTTAATTACGACTCGCTACTACTACTACAACAACAACAAAACCCAGTGTAATCCTATGAATGAGATCTAGGGAGGGTAATGTACAAAGACTTTACCCGTTTATCACAACTCACTAACTCAGTATTAACATAATCAGCCTTGTAACCCATAGATTTTCTTACAGAAAAAGAGGCCCTCATCACTGGAAACGAATACACCGAAAGATTAAACTGCACTCATGCCTCTCCCACATCGAGCTGAAAAACCCCTACCCCCCTCACAGAACAATTCTGATTAATCTTCAAATAGATCAAGAACAGCCCCAAAATTTGAGGGTTAACAGTACTTATGCAAGTAATTCCACCACTTCCAATTCATCCAAAAAAAATATGTGAGGGTTAACAGTATTTATGAGAGATTCTCTATCAAAATAAAAAAGAGAATCTATGACATATGTTTTCTATAAAAAGAAAAGAAATAGGGGGTAGGGAAATAAGGGAGGGGGTTACGAGGTTGGGACTCGGAACTCTCATCAATAAGGTGAAAGTTCACGTAGTTAACCAACTAAATTACTAAGATTTCCCTGTATTTATGAGATATGTTGAAGGTTGGAAGTAGAGAACTCGTGAACCCTAATAGTAGCCATTAATGGTGGTAGTAGTTGTTGACTTTGTGATGATACTCAATGTAGATTCCAAGTGTTTGAGACTATTACTTGACTGTGAAGCTAGCTTTGCTTGAAAGGACGACCTTGAGGAGAGCTACAACATGTCTTTACCAAGGTTCTTTTCTCATAAATAGCATACACTCAAGGTGCTTGTTAAATGTACTAAATGTTAATGTGTATTTGATTGGATGTCTTAAATGTTATGTGTGTTCGATTGGAGAACACAAGCATGCATTATCCATAAGAATTTCAAGCCAAAGTTTACATGCTTAAAGTAATGAAAAAAGAAGTGTTTTAATGGTCTATTTAAAAGATGTTTAATGTTTTCCAATTGTTATGAAGGCATACAAGTCCTGACGTTTGTTTCATCCTTCATATGAAAAGTTCAAAGACTCTATTGTGATTAAAAGTGAAGAATTCTATAATGAGCTTTTCATGATGCAATCTGCAATGAGCCTTTATTGCTATCACGGCCAGGCTGCCCTCACTGCAGCAATCACCGCCATATCTCACCAACCTCCAGTCTGCCCCCAGTTCCATAATCGCAAAAAAAAATTAACCCAGAACCATTGCATCTTCGCCACCGTCTTTAGTCACCATGTACCACTTTTCTCTACCTCAAATTCTTTCTTTTTGTTTTTTTGAACTTGGTAACTTTCTACTATATCACAAAATAGTACATGGGTTATACTGAAACCTTATGTACACGTACACTCCTGATTTCACCTCTCTGTCTAAATTGAGTCTAGCACATCAATAATAGAGACTCTGTCATTTGAGTACAACTGATTACACCAAAAAACTAAAAGTATCATGCAGTTTAGCATGACTTTCAGCACATTGTTCTCTGTGCTCTCAAAACATCCTGAGTTCCTCTCTTTCCAAACAGCCCACCAGATAGCCCCCGATCTCCATCTACCTCTGTCCTTAGCATGTACCTGCTTCCTCCCAAAGACTCCGCCACATTCTTCGCATAATCCAGGGATGCCTTTGAGGCTTAGGAATATTCTCCACAGATGATGAGCGTACTTGCAATGTAAAAACAAATGGTTAACAGTTTCAGAAGTTTCACCACATAGGTAACACCTGGAACACAAGCTAATCCCCCTCTTGGTAACATTTTCCTGTGTAAGGACTGCTTCCTTAGACATAAGCCAATCCCCCTCATCTTAACATTGTCCTGTGTAAGGACTGCTTCCTTCGCCATAAGCCAAACAAAACAGGGGACTTTGTAAGGAATTCTGTTTTTCCATATTTTCTTCCAAGGCATCTCGAGCACTGTTGATCTGTCTGATCCACCAACCTATAGGCTTTGTTGACTTTGCAAAATCCCTTGTCATTTCCTGTCCACCATAATCTATCCTCCCCTGTCTGTAGTCCAGTGAAGCTGTCCATGTTCAAAAATTCAGCAACTCTCCCCTATTTCCTAATCATTAAGCTGCCTTCTAAAAGTGAAATTTCATCCTCGTGGTGACCATAAATATGTTACAGTCTAAGTTGCGCGGACCCTTCACTATCGACGCCGCACCCATGTCGGATTCTCCAAGAATACACTATTTTTGGAGGATCTGACATGCACCTATTGACTTTAAGAGTCCAAGCAACATAGGCTATAGCACTTTGTTGAAACGTACTTAGGTTGTAGATGTCTGGAAAGAGATCTTCCATGTTACCTTTCTCATGCCAAATGTCCTTCCAGAATCTAGTCTTGCTCCCATCCATTACTTCTGACTTTGAGTTACTTTTTACTTCTTTCCACAAGCTTCTGATGGACCTCCAAAGGCTAACCACATAAGAAGTGGTCTTCTTTACTTATCCAGTTGTCCTCTTCATCATATTTAGCTCCAATTACTTGCCTCCATAGCATCAGGTGGTTGTTTGCATACTTCCACAACCACTTCATACTAAGAGCCTTGCTTTGCAATTTCACATTCCTTATTACCAGCCCTCCATTTTTCTTGCTTGTCCTGACTTTCCCTCATTTAACCAAACGGAAGCTTTTCTTCTCTTTGTTGCCCTACCACAAAAAATTCCCCATGATACTATCCAACCTCTTAATGATCCCTGTTGAGACAGGAAACAGAGACATCATACAGGTTGGCAAAGTATCAAGTACTGAGATAACAAGGGTCAGTCTACCCCAATTTGATAAGTATTGAGACTTCCACTTGGCCAATTTTTTCTCACACTTCTCAATCACACTATTCCATATGTCTACGCACATGGATTTGGCCCCCAAAGGCATTCCCAAGTATGTAGTATGCAGAGCTCCTATTTCACCACCTAGAACTGATGATAAACAACTCATTTTGTTTACTTCATTAATAGGATACATCACACTCTTCCTCCAATTGATATGCAAACCAGAAATACCTCCAAATAAGACCAGAATCACTCTTAGATACTTCAGCTGTTCTTCCTCAGCATCATAAAAATCAGAGACCATCTGCATATTGCAAGTGTGTCACTTCTAATCTCTCAGCACCTTCTCTGGCCACTTCAAAACCCCTTAACCACCCTCTCAAGTTCACAGTTTTAATCGTGTTTAAACCATCCATAGTGATCAAGAACAAGAACACCTTGTCTGGGCCTCTTTGGGTTTGAAAGAACCCTGCAGATTACCATTGATGAGTATTGAGAATTTAACAGTTGATATGCAAAAGTTTAAAAACAGAGCATTTGAGCATATAGAAGAGATGAGTAAAACAGATGAAGAAGAAGATTCACGAGTTTAAAGAATACAACATAGGTGATGTGGAAACAGATAAAAGAGAACAACACAATGATATAAAAGAACAGAGGAATGAGGAATAGGAGCACCAAACCAGGAGACAGACTAAAGAAGCTGCAGAGACACTGAAAGCAGAAGTAGACTGAGTCCTTCTAGGATACGATGAGCACTTTGCAGACAGCAGTGTTTCCAATTTATCTCAACTAACACAAAGAGTACTTCTCATTTTCAATCTGCTACTGAAACTGTTAAGAGAACATGCACCGAAGTCAGTAATATCAAAATAATCATTAACAGGAAAATCGCTTCTTTTATTCTAGCTCAGCGCCCAAGAGGGTCACTTACATTTAAGTTGCATCTCCTTGTTACAGTTAGCTTTAAACCTAAGCACAAAACACAGTTAACTCATGGCTTTAACGAAGAAAAACCACATAATAGATTAACATTTTGAAATACATAAAGTGCAGGAAACGCATGATAGACACAAAAATCAGTTATATGACAAGATGTTATCAATAAGAGGAACTAAACATGATATCAGAAAACATGAATAAAAATGTCGTAATAGGCGAATGGAGAAAACATGGTGAGGCTTACATTATCAAATGATTACAGAATCCCATGGCCGGCCCGAGGAGAAGTAGAGGTAGGCTGAAGAAGCATTGGGAGAGGTGATTAGACAAGACATGGTACACCTGCAGCTTACCAAGGACATGACCCTAAACTGGAGGCTATAGAGGTCGAGAATTAGGGTAGAAGGTTAGTAGGTAGTCGAGTGCCGTCTAATTTGCATCGTACTATTTGCTGTCGCATTGTTCTTTTCTTCATTAATTTCATCATGACTTCTTTGTAATGTATTCCCTTTTCATACATGCTTTGAAATGCTTTACTTGAGTAGAGGGTCCAACAGAAACAACCTCTCTATCTTTACAAGGTAGGGCAAAAGGTATGTGTACAGTCATACATACACCCCTCCATTTGTGAGATTACGCTAGGTATGTTGCTTTTTCATGCCAAAAGGAAACTATTTTTTATCAAGTAATAAGATTTTACAAACAAAGGGCAGAGCATACAAAGGGCATAAAACACCCGCGTACAAGGAGTATACCCAATCTTCTATAGCTATAAGGACCTCTCTCTTTTTTTTTTTTTTTTTGAATGAAGGTAAAAATTATATTTTATAAAAGAAAAACCTCAGACACATCCAAAAAAGTGCCAAGTTTAGATCTTTACAAAAACAATCAAAGGTACCAAAGACCACTGTCCAAGAACCTATATTCTTATACATTGCCAATAAAATCAACTAAGAACCTATATTCTTATACATTGCCAAAAAAATCAACTAAGCCACCTACTTGCCCCCATATACTTTATTTACACCAAAAAAATGAACAGACTCTAAGACAGTTTATTCTAATTTTATGGATAGAACTGCCACTGCCTTCAAAAGATCTAGAATTCGTTTCTTTTCACACACTCCACCAGATGCGAGCAAGGATGATGTTCCACCAATCCTCCTTCCCATCCTCTGTACCCCACACTCCACCAGCTGCTAGCTAGCCATCGAGTACAGCTACGTATACCCATTTTATCCCCAAAATACTAAAGAACATGTGCCACAGATTTATAGTTGTCTTGCAGTGTAAAAAGAGGTGTTCATTGCTCTCAACCTCCTGGTCACATGAAAGACATCTTGAACAAATCTAAAAACCTCTTCTGTGCCAGTTGACTTGAGTTATGCATGCTTCCCTAATCACCAAACAAACAAAACTAAGACACCTTCATTGGAATTTCTACTTTCCAAACTGGTTTCCAAGGCCAATTAACCTTAATAGGGCCTTTCTGATTCAGGTTCCAGGAAACAGATTTTACTGAAAAAATCCCTTTGTTCTTCATTTTCCATCTTAAGTCTATCAGGGCAATCAAATGTACCACCAAAAGATCCCAATAACTGCAACATTCTGATAAAACTTGCTCTTTATTTTTCCAATATCATCTCCCCTTCAAGATCTGTTCAGCACTAATTTTAGATGCAAATTCGAAAAGGGATCTAACATTACCCATCTCATAAATATAAAATTCCATGTATTGGTTCAAACTGAGCAAGACCAAAACAAAATACTTGAAGTGCAAATTCAGTGTTGCGAGGGATGAAGCAGACATTGATGTGAGGCTTGCCACTCAACCTATCCCCAAGAGAGAAAACTTTATGTACCTTGGGTCCATTATCCAGAATAGTGGAGATATCGATGATGATGTCACACATCGTATCGAGGCAGCATGGACAAAATGGAGGCTTGCCTCTGGAGTATTGTGTGATAAGAAGATACCACCTAAACTCAAAGGTAAGTTTTACAGAATGGTGGTTAGACCGTCTTTGTTGTATGGGGTGGAATATTGGCTAATCAAAAACGCACATGTTTAGAAGATGCAGGTCGTAGAGATGAGGATGCTGAAATGGATGTGTGGTCACATCAGGAGTGATAAAATTAGGAATGATACCATTCGGGAGAAGCTAGAGATGGTCTTGAGGGAAGCGAGACTGCGATGGTTTGGACATGTACAGAGAAGGAGTATCAATGCTCCTATTAGGAGGTACGAGAGATTGGATTTGGGGGTTACACGAAGGAGTAGAGGTAGACCGAAGAAGTATTGGGGGAGGTGGTCAGACAAGATATGGCGAAATTTGATCTCATCGAGGACATAACCTTAGATAGAAAGGATTTGGAGATCGCGAATTAGAGTAGCAGGCTAATAGGTCAGTAGGGTTAGGTGGATGTCTGGCATTGGGTTATAGTAGGGTAGTAGGATTAGTCATGCTTTTATATCCTGTGTTATCATTATATGTCATATATATGCTGATTTTATCGTATTTATCCACTATCATGTGTTTTTTGTTGTTAGTCGTTCTTTTTGTTCCCTTTTTCTTTTCCTTTCCCTTTTTTCCATATCTAGTTTACTCTGCTTATGGGTTTTTGAGACGAGGGTTCCCAGAAAACAACCTCTCTACCTTGTGAGGTAGTGGTAAGTTCTGCGTACATTCTACCTTCCCCAGACTCCACTTGTGGGATTCCACTGGGTATGTTGTTATTGTTGTATTGGACCCCAAATTGAACTAGCCCATCTTCTAGCGTCTGCAAATGCCGCAGCTTCAGATTTATTTCCTGTTCCTACAAAAAAGCCAACCAGACATCTATTCAGCACTTTGTTCTGCAGTGAATCCAGACATTCTTTGACGTGAATAACATCTGCCTCCGGTGAAAGCTGTCCATCGACCACTTCTTTATTGGACCATCTAGAGTTTCTGAGTGCATCTGCATAGGGAAGCTCTTTATCTGCCAATCTGGATTCTCCTTCATTAACTTGGTCACTAGAACAGTTAATGAACCTACCAATCTTGTCGGCTATTAAATTCCATCCAGCATTGAAAGTAGTTTCTGGAATAATTAGAACAGTCCTCCTCCTTCCCATATACTGATAATGATATAATGGCCAAAGCTATTAAAGTGCCATGCACAAAAAGTTTCAGAGAAAGAGTCTTTTTTTACCACCTTCTAACAACATTCCCTCTAAACTTAGATGCCTCTCTCAGAATCTGAACAATCCATTCCAAGGTCTTCCCATTCAGAGATATCTTTCTAATGAAATTCCTACCTCTGTCAGAGCACTCAAACCAAGAATCTGTAGTGTTAGTGGATCTCACAATGTCATAAAACTTGAAACGAACCAAAAAATAAATGCAACTATCCATATGAACAGAACTTGACAGACTAAAGAGGAATTGATTTTCCAGGGATCAGGAGGACTACCTGAGTCCAGACCCTAATTCAAAAGTACCCTTAAGTACATTACCTCATTACTGGTGCCTGGGAGCATTCTCCTACCTTTGCTCTTTAAAAGGCTATTTCTTAGATGTATGCTATCAAAAATTCTCCAGTTTCTCTGCCCATATAGTCCACACAATAGCTAATGGAGCAACTACCCGCGTCCGGTGTCCTCTCTTCCGCCCTGTGAAGGTCCATCTAAAAGTAAAAGGGGATTGTAGTATAAAAAATCCAGGATTACACGAGGAGTTTATTGGACTAGGAATTAGAAGGAATCTACAGGACTGGCAGGTTATTACGTCAATGTTGGCTTCATAGTTTCTATTTATAATCCTGCTCCACTCTTGAGTTCTCATCAAGTGGTTGAATATCTCAGTCATATTACGTTGGTGATTGTTTAAACTAATGTGTTCCATTGTAGAATCAACTACAACATTTTTTTTAGTCAAGTAATAAAAAATTCTTAGACAAACAACATAAAATACCTACATGCAAGAAGTATACCAAAAGACAAAAATCTTACAAAAAGTATTGAGTTTATAGGAGCAACACCTGATCTTCTATGCCTAATGCAGCCTCATGGGTGCACCAAAAAGAAATCAAGGATACAAAGCTATTCTTTAGGCGTAAATAGTCCTTTGCTATACTGTTAAAGCTCTTATATTGTGCTCTCCAAATAGTCCCAGATAAGTTCTAGTGGAGCCACATCCCACACCACATGTCTTCTACTGCATCCCGGAAAGGTCCAGCCAAACAGTACTACTTTGACCATGCCTGGCATCATCCATCAAAGACCAAAACAATGTAGTACAACATTTAGTGGTTCAGATCTTCAAAGAGTTGCAAAAGCAACAATATTCTATGCTGTTTTCAAATCATCATACGAGAAAAATATAGATCATCTGGATAATTTTTGGCTTTATCTAATAGTTGAAACATAAAATAAAGACAATCTTGTCTTTAAGAAGTGATTCTCTCTCGTCTTTTAGTGAGAGAATAAGATTTTATTTATTGGTGTTTTTATCTTCCTTGTCATATATAGAATTTTGCTTTATTTTAGGAATTCCATATTCAGAGTTCCTACTTTATAGATAGGATCGTTACAAATATTGTCTGCTACTATGTTGCTGGACTCTTCAAAAATGTCAACGAGCGTGTGTTGGATCCTCCAAAATAGTGTATTTTTGAAGGATCCGACACGGGTGCGGCAACATTTTTGGAGAGTCCAAGCAACTTAGGTTTGCTATACACTTAATTTGATTAATAATTTTTGATAACTTGATATCGCTACATTTCTTTCTTATTCATTTTCTCAATATTTCTTTCTCCAATGGCTTTCATTGTCTATTTCTCCAGTACTTCCTTTCTTCTTTCTCTTTTTGGCACTATCATAGATAACTTCCAAATTCATAAGTTAATGCCTAAGCATATGACTATGGTCTCAACAGATTCCTCACTCAGTAATGTAGGAACGCCTAGCGAAATGTTATAAGATTCATCAACTTGTGTATAACTAGTTATGCATACAAAACAAAAAGACAAAAAGACAAAATGTCAAAGCACTTTATACTCAATATCAAAATGGGTGCTAACAAAGGGTCAGTTGAGGAGCATTTAAGCCTTGAAGTTCAGCATCATTTTTGCTTTGCACTTAAAGCTCCAACAAGGCACTACAGAGGGAATTTTTTGCTTTTAGCCTTTAATAACGTTAACATACAGAAAGTGTCAAACCCTTCCCACTACAATCTGTAGAAATGCACCTCAATCCCAAATAAGTTGGGGCCGGCTATATGAATCCTCAGCGATCATGTTTCTCCAATAAAACTCATCTCAAACCAAAATTATATGCAAACACAGAGAAAAAGTACTATAAGTTCTCTACATTTTCATTTCTGATAAAAGAGCATTTAATAAACAAACAAAGCACAAAGATTGTGCAGTGATTACATCAGGATCCTTGCAAGTTTTCTTGAAATTTCCATATCCAGGAACCTTCCAAAAACTCAGTTCTTACCTAATCTAACCTGAGAGGTCACTGAAAAAAATATAAAAATATATCAATATTACATTTTCATAATTTATGTACAATCAAAGTCAAATAACCTTTTCATTGGCCCAAATCCCAATTAGAGAAGTACTATTTGAATATTGATTAGTGCCATAGGCAGAAGGTAATTTTTTTAAATACATATTTTAGTGTATTTTCTTAGGTAAGTTTTTTTAATACATATTTTAGTGTATTTTCTTAGGTTGAAACCATCTCGAAGTAAAAGCCATAAGCCAATGGAATAGACCAAGACACTCTTGTGTGAAAGAAGAATGAAAACAAAAATTATTGAAACCTATGTGATCAGAGAACAAGAGAAAAGGAGCAGATATATTGATGACTTGATAATTTGATCAATAAATGACACCTATTTGTAGGTGCCAAACCTTAAACAATTTAACATTCTAAACTAACAACACTCAACACTCTAACAACCTGAACCATACAAAACCTATTTAGGAACTGCCATTGCTATAACTCCAATGAGAAGCTACAATATGATAGTTGACTTCAGTTGTGGACACAAGAGCTATAAATCGGTAAGCACAACAGAAAAATTCATTCAACCCATAAAGGTAGCAGAAAAGTTCCCATCTAAACAGACAAAATCCATACACAAAATAAATGGTTTCCAATTCTTCATTCTAACCCCTAGAAGTATCAAATTAGGCTCACAAAATTGTGTTTCATCAATTCGCTATTGTTGGCAACATGCTTAGCATAACTGATTTAATAGATTCAAGATTTCCCATATATATCCAAGCACCCCTTGTGCTGACCAAAGCTCATTTAATATTTATCAGGATTTTCCATATTTTTCCACGTATGCCTGCAAACGCAAATTACTTGTCAAATTAGGGATGAACAGATTTCACATGGACTGTACTCTTTAAAGCTTAGGTATGATTTTCAAAGCATGACTCACCTCAATGAGCTTAGCAAGTTTTGGCTGAGATAAATCAAGATACTGTGTGATTGATTCAGCCGTACTAGGAATCTGATTAGGATGGAAAGAGTTGACAACTTTATCAACAGTCTTCTTGACTATCATCTTGTAAGCATCCTTACTCATGAGACCTTCACTCCAAGTTGGCCTTAATAGTTCTTTGACAAATTCCACAAGAGCAGCATGAAAATGCTTCAAAACTCTAGACTCTTTGTTCACAGATCTTTCCGTCTTCCAGTCAATATCAATTTCAGTTCCATGTCTGAGCCTCTTAGATTCAGATTGCGTCTTTTTTTGGGTCCTGCTGCGTGGTAGTTCAGTAGATAATTGTTTATCTGCTTTTGTAGCACCTCTGAGGTTAGCAGATCTTGAATACTTCTCTTCTTTTGAAGAGGTATTGTTTTCCTGATGAGCAACTGCTGTATCTGCTGTATCCGTTTCATTAGTAGACAATTCTTTCTCGGACAAATTGTCAGGCAATATATCCCTATGGTAGATATTACCAGAAATTGGAACTTTATTGGAGCTCTGTTCTGGACACAAGGTCCCTGTTGAAAGTGGATCAGCATTTGCCTGCATATGCTTGGTTACTACAGGCCCTCCTTTTCCAGAGGAAGACAATTTTGAGGGCCCATCTCCTACATTACTTTGATCAATACTATCACGAATAGGATCATATAGACTTTCAGGACATCCAATCATTTGACTAAGCAAGAATGATGGTCGAAAAGGAACAGATGGCTCCCAATTATCAAAAGATGCCATAGTTCTATAATCAGATGAGTATCGTGTGTCCCGTGATAAATCAATCCGAGAAAGTTCAGTTTTGGAACTAGGAAATGCTGAAGATTTGTACTGCAAAGAGGTGGATCTAGAAGAAGAATACTCTTGGCTACAATCCAAAAGCTTCTGATCATCACGGGCATCTACATTCCGCGAAGAAGAACAATGATGAGACAACCCATCTACAGAGTCATTAAAGGCTCGCAAACCATGATTTTCAAACACAGACCGGTTCCTCTTATGATTCATATCGCCCAAACCTGAGGTGTAAGGGGAAACTACAGTATTTCGGTAATTGGCAGACAACAGGACTGAGCTAAGCTTTCCATCATGGAGGATACTCTTATGTAAGGAGCCATCTCTGAGCAATGGTGAAGAAGAGGTGCTATGACCAGCCAAGTACGGTTTACACCCAGGACTCTCTCTTCTGATGTCTGGGGTAGACGAAGGTCCATCCGTACGCATATGCAATTCCTTGTCACCTCTCCATTTCAGATATTCTCCGGATTGAACTGCTGATTGTACTGAATCAGAAGAACCATCCAGCACTGATCTTTTGCCACTCTCTTCCACACCTATAGGGAATAAGGAACTCATCCCAATAAGTTTAGCAAGGCTTTACAATATCAAAGTAAAGCACGTTAACAGAATCCTAAAGAACTACGGTTAAGGATTACCTTTGTCATCTGCAAGTCTGCTTTTTATCATCGTCTCCTCTAGACCACCATCGTTATCATGGCTAGTCACATGATCCTTTATGTGAAGAAATCTGCACGAGTTACCTTTGATGCACCAACCCTTGGCAAAAAACTCACATCTCATTGCTAATCTTTTGCTTCCACCCCTAGAATCAGCAACAGGGGATGAACTTCTTTGCCTTGTCTTGAGAACATCCAACCTGGAAAAACTAGATACTATCAAACTTGGTTCTACTTGCACTGTATGGAAAAGGACTTCCAGTGAAGAGACATTCAAAAGCAGCATAAAACCACAACTTCCATCTACAACGAAAATACTGAACAAGGAATAGACAGTATAACTAAAACCTTGGTGATGTTTGCTTTAAATCGTCTACAACTTGTTGATCACCTCCTTCAGAAAACTGAACACCAATAGCCACCTTGCCAGAAACATCAGTCAATGTTTCAGCATCCAGTTTTTGACCAAAAGGCTGGATTCCCCCTGTATTTGTTTCACCATCCTCAAATCCAGAAGCTTGAACATCAGAATCTATGTGGGTTCTTTTTCCTGCAAGAGGTCCAAGTGGATCTCTGTGAGTCTATAGAATACCATACAAGTATCTTTCCTTCAAAACTAACCACAATTCCCATATGATATAATAAGGAGTTCTCACCATCTATCCTCTCTCTTGTTCCATCTGAATCAGAAATTCTGCAAATGTCATTAGAACCTTCAATCAAAGGGGTATGCTGTGGTGAATTTATTACAGGTTCTTGTTGAGTAGAAAAGCCTGATCTTAAGAGCTGTTCAACGGCCAAAGGCTCCAGAACTTGGGTACCATCTACAAGGAAGAAATAGATCAATAAAGACTCTTGCCAATTTAAATGCCTCCACCATAAAACACAAGCAAGCTCTTTGTGGCAGAACCTCCAGGATGATACCTAGGAAATCAGTCCAAACAGAAAAGAGGTTGTGTAATCCTAACAGATCGACCAAGGGCACAGGAAACTTAGTGCATCCCAAAACGAGAACATCAGCACAAAACACAAACGAAGCACTTTAAGAAAATTCTAGACTCCTTTTTTCCCTGGATCAACCCTACATCTTGAGATTAAGACAGTTCGATAGACATTAAAAGTCACAAGAAATTTCTACTGGATTCTGTAGACAAGTAATATTAATCTGGGTAGGTTGTTGAGTGATGCTACAACCATGTTAAAAACAACGGACTCGATCTTTGTATGAAAAGACCCAAATATAGTAATATATCTGGACTGCATGGCCTAACATCAACACAAATATCACATATTAGGACACACGTCAGACACTATGTACCTTTTTTATTTTTTGATGAAGATTTCATTTTCTCATCAGACTTGTATCCTTGAATTACACATGAGCCTTCCTGAATTCATATAAAAATGTGCAGATTCTTTCCTAAATTAGAAGATTGTTTGGTAGCCCTATATTTGTATGAGAAGTATACCACCTTATAACGTTGCTAAGATGAAATATGTTTTTCATGATTTGTTGTTTTATAAATATTAATTTCAAGCTGTATGTAAAATTAAACAAAAACATAAAAAAATCGTACTAATGGTGTTATGTTCCTTAATTTTGAAATGAGTCTTCATTCTCAATTTCAAGTAGTTTATGATCATGTCTATGGCCATGCTTTTTTAGAGTCCTTTCTTATATTCTGAAATTCTTTTATAAATTAATTATTTTACTGATGTCATGTGAAAAACCAAGGTATACAAGTACTGACAAAAGAGTTGAGAACCTACAGAAAAATAAAATTCTCAATGAGCGATATCCATTTATCTAAATTGCAGGTGACCTTGTGTGCACACTAATAATTCACTAAAAAATAAGAAAGTGCTATCCTACTCAATCTCCAAAGTACCCGCATGGGTCAAAGGAACAGCATCCCTGTGCATCTTCTTCTCTTTCTTTAAGCATTACTTTCTTAATATTAGGTAAGCATCAACTATGTATACCAAAGAGGCTCAGCACCGTCCACCATATGGCAGTACCACAACTAACTTGCGAGAGGCAGTGCTCTAATTCTTGTCAATCGTTTGCATATAAAGCACCAGTAATGTAGCTGTTTTTCTTCAGTCAAATTGTCAGCAATTAGAATACCCTACTTACTGCCAGTGCAAAAAACAAATAAACCTCCTTGGCTCTCTAGAAATTGAAACAAAGAGGTGGTCCAAACCCGTATCCTCTCTTTTAGGGAACCTGTGGTACCAGGAATTCCTATAACAATCCCCCTTCCCTTCCCTTCCATTGCATCCCAATTAATAAGTTTCTTCTTCCAGCTGTGTGATGTTTTATTTACAAAACATTTCATCAAGTTTTGGGATTTCTCTCTTCCAGTCTTGTGGATTTTTCCTGAACTTCAAATCCTTTAATATATGTCATCTTATGTCCTGTCCTGTGAACCTGATAAGTCATCATATCCTTTTGGCCAAAATGTTTGTCGATAGCCAGAAAGGAAATTCTTACAATATCATCATCACACCACCAATCCTTCTAAAGCTGCACTATTTCACTGCCAACTTCAATATTAATGAGATCGCTGAACTTCACCTCTCTTCACGATATATCCCCATAGTCTACATCCATAGGTTAATAAAATGTTTCTAGTCCAGCCCCATTCTTGTTCTCCTCTGTTATCACTTGCCCTCCACAGAGCCTATATCCAATAGCTGAACCTCCAAAGCCACTTTCCAAGAGATCTATCATCAAGCACACCGAACCTTTTTAGAGATGTGATCTCGCCTCCCAATTTATCATATGTAACATGTTTATTCCATTGTTTGTATCTTACAACAATTCTTTGTAGCCTCTTCAACAATTTGATAGTAACACTAGTGCACATCCATGAGACATGAACTACACAAGTGCTTGGTCCTGATGGTTTCTCTTTGGCTTTCTTTTCAACGCTAGAACACGGTCAAAACTGAAGTGATGAATATAATTGTTGAGTTTTAATATAAAGGTAAATTCGAGAATAGAATGAATGGCTCATTCATTGTCATCATCCCCAAACGAGGCAAAGCTTCGAACAAGGAGGAGTATAGACTTATTAGTCTGGTGGGAAGCATCTATAAGATCATTTCTAAGGTGCTTTCCATTACACTAAAGAAGCTGATGGACGAGACCGTCTCTACTTTGCAGAATGCTTTAGTGGAAGGTAGATTTTGGATGCAAGATTTGTGGCCAATGAAGTGGTAAGGAGTGTCAAGTGTGTTATGCAAATTTGACCTTGAAAAGGCCTACGATCATATGAATTTGAGATTTCTGGATTTCAGTATGCTAAAAATCAAATTTGGGGAGAAGTGGAGGAAATTGATTTATTTTGGCATCTCTTCGGTGAGATTTTCTGTTGCCATTAATGGTCTTTGTGGGAGCTCGAGGGGTTTGAGACAAGAGGATCCCCTACCACCGATGTTTATTTTTTAGTTATGGGAACTTTGAGTAGGATGATGGATAGAGTTGCTTTCGGGGGTTACTTGAAGGATTTCAATGTTGTGCTGAGAGGTTTAGGGACCGTTTTAGTATCTCATTATTTATTTACCGCAGATCCTTTGGTTTTTATGATGTAGCGACACCCGGTTGGATTACTTAGGGCAAGTCCTTGCTTGGTATCAGGGGGTATCACGCCTCAGAATTAATTTGAAGAAGTGTGAGACTATTTCTGGTAGGGAGGTGAATAACATTGGATCGCTCACTCAAGTTTTGAATTGCATGGTTGAAGCCCTTCCAAGTTCCGACTACCATCTTGGATTATCTTTAGGTTCTATGAACAAGGATCAGATAGTGTGGATTCTAGTTCTTCATAGGGTTGTGAAGAAATAAGCAGACTAGCACAAAAGATATGACAAAGGCGAAAAGAAGTGCTCATTAGGAGCACAATGTCGAACATCCCCACTTACTACTTGTCTTAGTTCCTTACTCCAACTTTGGTCACTGAAAAAGTTGGAAAAGATTAGAGAAAAATCCCATGAGATGTGCGGAACGGGGCAAGTGAGTTTCATTTGGTGAGTTGGAAGACAATCAAATCTCCTAAAAATATTCAGGATTGGGATTTAAAAATATAAAGGTTTTTTTACAGTTTTATTCGGTAAATGGTTGTAGAGATTCAAGGTGGAGGTATAAGCATAGTGGAGGGGGGTGATAGTTGATAAATATGGGGTTACCGAAAGAGATCGGAGAACTAGAGTTATCATTTTGCCTTTCGGCGGTGGGTTGTGGAGAAACATCGTGAAGGGGTGGGATCATTTTTGCGAAAATACCTCATTCAAGGTCAGAAATGGGAGAACAGTAAAATTTGGGGGACAAGATTTTGAAAGATGAATTCCAGAATGTGTATAAATATCTTGCCAAATAAACTTGATGATTCAGAATATTAGGAAGATACGGTGAGGAGATATCTTTGGGGACTATATATTTAGAAGGAAATTTCATGATTGAGAAGCGATCGAGTTCTAGAGACTATTAGCCTTACAGCATAAACAAGCCAATCAGCCTGATATCCCCAATGCTTGGTGGTAGGGTGTGGGAAATATTGGAGTCTCCTATGTAAAGTCTCTACATAAGAAGCATCTAGTTGGGGAGGAGTATGTTTTCGCATATAATGCCATGTACATTCCAAAGGTGCCAAAGAAGGTGTGCTTCTTCACTTAGCTATCCATTAGAGGGGTGATTTTGAAAATGGAAAATCTTAGAAAGCAGGTGTCTGCATCAACTGGTGCTACATGTGTAAAGAGGCGATTGAGGATGTAAATCATCTTTTGTTGCTAGCGAGATTGATTGATGTTATGGTGGGATACGCTTAGGTGGTTTGGCAATTAATGGGCACTGTCAAACATAGTGAGAGAGTTCATGTTTTGGTTGGAAGAGCATGGGAAAGAGAAGACATGGGCATGGAATATGGTTCAACTTGCACTAATATGGGTTGTTTTGAAAGAGAGAAATGGAGAGCTTTTGATGGTGTAGCTTCAAGTTATTCTCAGTTGAAGAGTAGTCCTTGTTCCCTTTATTTTTTTTTATTACTCTCAGAATATCCCTTGTTGTATAGACGGTTGGGTGGATAGAATCACATATTTGGTTAAATTCTCTACCATTTGGTACATCTCTTGTATACGATCTTGTGGACATGTTTGTGAATGAAAATACTTTTACTTGTTCAAAAAAACTATATGTAGCTAAAAAGGGAATGAGAATGAAATATGAAGTCAAAAGACATTAAGTTCCATACATGTAGGTATCATAAGGGTTATTGGAAGAGGAATGGCGTACTAAAAATTCTCTATTCTTCACTTTTTATACTTATAGGAGTCGTTTGGTTTGAGGCATAAGGTATAACAATCCCAGAATAAAATATAGAAATATTTTATCTCATATTTGGTTGGAGGCATTAGGGAGTCCTTGAATTATATATACCACCATTTTTGCCTTATACATTGTGGAATTAATCCATTTGTTAAATTATAGGCTAAATCATATTTCTTAAATTATAGGAAAATTAATCCATTTAAAATAATTTTTTTAAAACATTTAAACTCAACCAAACATGAGAAAAATAAAAAATATATTTTTCTTAGTACCAAACAGACCCTAAATAAATGTACTTTTTTAGAGGTTCATACACCCTTACATACTTAAGGGAAGTGCAATTGGTGGATACCCATGGGTTATCCATATTTTATGATGGTAATATAGATTGACCCATATTTGATCCACTTTTAAATGATTGGATGACTAACCCATTTAAAATGGATTGAGTCAAGAGGATAATCATAAACTTTACCCATTTTGCCACCCCTATTTGTATGTAAAGATGAGAGTAAGTATGTGTGTGATTTAGAGTATCTCTAGTTATAGGAAATCGTAATTTATCTAAGAAAGAAAAAAAGACACATTATGCAATGTTTTAAAACATAATCTAGCCAAACAAACAGAAAGCACATAAATTTATTGAGACATAATATGTGGTTCTTACATCATGCCGATGAGATTTGATAAATAGATGCACCGGCAGTTAAAGTTGTAATTGGATAAATTATCATGAATATGGCAGAAAAGAACAAACAGAGGAAACAAAGTGATAACGATAATAGATTGAAGTTTTGTAGACAAGGAAGTGGAGAAATATGTGACGGATAATGGCATTGAATAAACCGACAATAGTAGATCAGAGACTAATCACAAGAAGGCAAGTTTTAAATGTAAATTGATTTGTCTCATAAAAAAAGAAAATGATGCAACCTATTATTGCACTTTTTCTCGTCATTGGCTCTCTAAGTCTCCTTCAGGCGCGTGCGCACACATACGCACGCGCACACACCAAAAAAGGTACAAATCAAAAAGAGAAAGGCATCAAAAAATAAGCTTGAGTGAGAGCTTATATAGCAATCCCAATAAGACTTAAAAGTAGCAGACGCGCTTTTCTCCCTGAGGCAATTAATGTTCCATTTCTTATCACAAGATTACAATAATCTGGCATGAAAAAAAAAACAGACAGACCATGAAAATTAGCTACTTGACAAAATAGCAGGCAAGCAAAGCAACAAGACAAAAACAATTAAAAATAGCAAGAAAGTAGATAGCCAAGTATTATTTCAAAAAAGGAATTCACATAACAATGAGTAACAGCTTAAACATCAGCACACTGGAGTTTATTACACAAAGAGCTGACCTTTTTGATGATCTACATTGAGCACACTTGATCCTTGACCTTTCCCCCCTTCATATTGGACTTCCTCTTCCTCTTTCTCTTTCGCATCCTCTTCTGCAAGAAAGTAGCAAAACAATTAAAAATAGCAAATGTAGGTACCCAAGTATTATTTTTTTTAAAAAAAAATCACATAATAATGATTAACAACTTAAGTATCAGCATACTGGAGTTGATAACACAACAGAACTAACCTTTTTGATCATCTACATTGAGTAGACTTGATCCTCGACCTTTTCCTTCTTCACCTTGTATTTCTTCTTCTTCTACCTCTTCTAATGAAATAGCAGGCAACCAAAGCAAAGATGCATAAGCACAATTAAAAATAGCAAAAAAGTAGATACCCAAGTATTGTTTCTAAAAAGAAATTCACATAATAATGACTAACAACTTAAATATCAGTGTACTCGAATTGATAACACAAATCACTAACCTTTTTTATTATCCACATTCAGTGGAATTGATTCTTGACCTTGTATTTCTTCTTCTTCCTCCTCCTCTTCTTCCTCTTCTTCTTCCTCCTCCACTTCTTCTTCCTCCTCCTGTACCTCTTCTGATGAAATAACAGGCAAGCAAAGAGCACACATACAATTAAAAATAGCAAGAAAGTAGATACCCAAGTGTTACATTAAATAAGAGTGAAGGGTCAAAAAACCACCTAAAGCATTCTTGTCTTTTGAGTTCCATACATTTCCTAACTAAACTATCAACATATCAAAGCAGACCTCAACTATTAGTTGTTCACTTAACTGAACTATCACCAAATGTTTATCGAAGTACCCCTAAACTAGTCTATTAGTTGTTCAGTAACACACCTAAACTATTAGTTGTTCACTTAACTGAGCTATCACGAGATGATTATCCAAACACAACTCAATTATCAGTTACTTAAACATTTTTGGTGATATCACTTAAGCAGGAACAACTCAAAAAACCGAAATCCTTCATGTAAGCTTTTGACCTATTAATTCTTCAAATAATAATGACTAACAACTTAGATATCAGCAAACTGGAGTTGATCAACGAGTTGATAACACAAACAACAAACCTTCTTGATCATCTACATTCACTGAAACTGATCCTTCACCTTTTACTTCCTCCACCTCCTCTTCTTCCTCTTCTACCTCTTCTTCTTCTTCTTCTTCTACCTCAACTTCAATCTCCTCTTCAACCTCAATTTCCTCGTACTCGTCCTCCTCGTACTCGTCGTCCTCATCGGGATTGGATATTGACGATGAGCTCTTGATAGATGGATCAGCTGCCGCATCGGAAGAGGGCATTGTGAATGGCCGGTGAGAAATAGGCGATGGCCACGATGGTTCTCGCCGAATTGAAGCGGTGCTATGACGCCGAGTAATGGGGTTTAATCAAGGGATTTTGCTATGCAAAAAATGATTTTCCAAGTATTTATATTTATTTTGTTTACTTCCTAAAAAGAAATTGTCTACCAACAAGAAAAACATTAAATTAAATATGACAAGACGAAATATTTTATTCTATTAATTTCAAATATAATATTTTATTTATATTAAAATGCATAGAAAGTACACGTGGATTCTACCTTATATTTTAATGATACATAAATTATGTGTTGGCTAAATATTATAATACATTCAACAAGTTGAATATAGTTTAATTATACATGAAATATTCACTAATTATTCAATCTCGATTAACTCAAAATTACTTCTAAATAATTTGAATTTTAGATATGAAATCATCTTGAGTTTTGATCATTTGATATATAATTCGAAGAAGAGAGGATACATAATTGATTGTTTTGCAACAGTGTCCACTCAAAATAAAATTTGTCAAAAAATAATTTGAAGTTTCGAACTTTAACAGTGACTGAACACCATTTTTTTTGTTGGGTTTGTGAAAGAAGCATTAACAAGAATATGTTTTTAGCAATAGTGGAGCTCATATAACGTATGGCGAAAAAAATTGTTTTTGGTAAGTGGATTGAGATAAAGATCGAAGGTGAATTATTGAGAAAAAATTTTGAATAGAAATTCAATCTTGTTAGAAGTAGAATAATTGGGTCTATTCGATTTTTTATGGCAGAAGATAATAATTATAAGATATCTTTGATATGAATTTGTACAAAAAAAATTAATAATTATTGTTAGCAATGGAGTTTCATTACATAGGAAGACATGAAATTGAATTAATTCAGTAAACATTGAAAATCGTGACTAAATTATATCGTAACTTTATGAACTGCATTTATAATATAATTATATCTCTTCCTAAAACCATTACAACAATTTTATTTTATTCCTAATGCTAGTTTTTTCAAGTGTTCTTTCTTTAAGGCTTTAATATATTTGAGTGAATATGAAAAATAGAAATATTACTATGTTTTTACTATTTTAATGTGTGAATTATTAAATGCTCTTTTTTCCTGTTTGAACTGTCATTAAATATTTATTGAACATGCCTCGATTAGAAGCTATTGATATATGTAGGTGAAGTAACATAAAATATAACCGAAAAGACTGTTTCTTAAAGTGTTTATATACTCTTTTTTTTTTAAATGATTTCAAGTTATATTGCAATGGGTAAATAATTTCATCATAGCAAAACTAAATTAATTGAGGGGTGGAAAGTCAAGAGAATTATAATCAAGTAAGATTTTTTTTAAAAAAAACAAATCATTATAAAAAATTGAATATCAATTATGATTCTCACCGAACTTATTTTCTAACAATGATCTCATCTCAATCATCTCTTCCACATTTGCAAAAGATATTCATCGGGAGAGAAAAAGAAAATATGATTAATTGTGCACAAATTACAAGAAGATAGATCATTATAAAATAAAAAGTTAAATTTCAATCTTGGTTCTTAGAACCGTCAAAATGCGCTTAGCCCATGGGGTAGACCCAGCACTACCCTTTTATTAGGGTAGATTTGAGATATGATTCTTTAAGCCCATTTATAATCAGGGTTTATAAGCTCGACCCAACTAAGCCGTTGGCCCTTGAGGCTTGACTAAGTCGGGCTGGAGTCGGCACATGGACCAAAATAATTATTTAATTTGAATTGAAATAACTAAAGGTATAAGACATAATTGTTTTTTAGTTTACAAGTTTATTTTTTAAATTTTCTTTATTATTTATTTGTAAAAAAAGATTATTATTTTTCTTTAGTCATAGGATGACTCAAAATATGATCATTGTTTGATATATTTAACTTGAAAATCTTCTCATTTCTTAATGTTATATATTCCAGATATGCGATTGTAATTAAAAGCACCACTGATCATAATTATAATGTATATTGTAATTGTAATTATTATGTTCTTTCCATCAATCTCGGATGGTGCCAAAGATTGACTATTTTTGGCTTTGGAGTATGATGGAATAAAGCAAAATGGCTTTTTAAACTGTCTGTGTTTCTTTCATTTGTGAAGTAGCAGTTAGTTAATGCAACTTTCAACGCTCCTCATGGGTCATCTGGAAACAGTCGCTTTATGTTTTTAAACATATGGGTTAGGCTGCGTACATCCGACCCCCCTCACCCCCGTAATGAGCGGGAGCCTTTTGAGGCACTGGGGTATGTTGTTGTTGTTGTATGTTCTTTCCTATAATTTTATTAGACATGTCGAAAAATTTAATATGTTGATGAAATTTCAAGTTTAAATTCAGATTGAAAAGATTTTTTTTTTTCAAAAAGAGAAAGGCTAGCCCGCTCCAACCCACAACCCTACTAGGGTTGGTTTGGGTTTGCCATTTCAAGGCCCTTTCAAATAAAGGGCCACTCGTCCCAATCCTCCAAATTCTTTTGACCTGCGAGACTTGAGCTGGGTAGCGCTGGACTGCCCTGTTTTAACAGTTATATTGGTTCTCATCAAACTTATTCTTCTTCGACAACAATTTCATCTCAATTATGATTTTTACATTTGTAGAAGACATTCTCCAATAGACAAACAATACTAATCATTGAGAAAGAAAAAAGAGAATAAAAAAATCTACAATAAAGAAGAACAAAAAATGAGAGGGAAAGGGGGGGAGGGTAGGTACGCAGACAATTATGTTTAATGATTTGGCTTATTGAATATTAATTTTTGAATATATTAATTTGCTAACCAACTAATAAGTTATCGAATAATTATTAGACTATGTATTGGCTCAATCATTTCACAATAGTCCCTTCTTCCACTTTCACAATGACCAATATATTACTCTCTCATCAAATACAATATCTTTTTTTACCTTATAATATTTTCCAAAACTTTGAAGGTGCATGAGACTAAATATTTACTTAACAAACTATAGTTACTTAACAACTTAATAGTTTACAATCAAAATATATATTTTTATATACAAGTGAGAACTCGTTCATTATGGTCCATATCCAACTTACAAACAAGTCATTTTAAGGAGCGAAACAATATTAAATGGACCTTTAGGATTAACATATGAATTTTATATTCCTAAGGATAAAAGTAAGAGTAAATAATTCGTAATGGGTTAACAGTTACTTAGTAAAAAATTTGAATAATTCTTTTTCAAATTGAAAAATTATTAAGTATAAAAATTTAATTCATTCACCAACCATACTCAATAATCCAATAGTCATATGTTATCGATTTTGAATAGCCCTACTTAAAAGTTTAAAATTATAATTAATAATTATTGATTTAGTTCATATAGTCATTACATGCGTCATTTGGACTAAATTTTATGGCAAACGAAATTGTCTCATTTCTAGAAATGATTGCATGCAAACATTTCATTTAGTTAGCGTTAAAATATGTTTTGATAAATATTTAATGATAATTTATGCATAAAATTATTACATTTAATTAATCGTTCAAGCATGGTTTTAGGAAATAGTCTCTCTACTTCTATGAGGTAGCGGTAAGGTCTGCGTACAATATACCCTCCCCAAACCCCACTTATGGGATTATACTGGGTATGTTATTGTTGTTGTTGTTAATCGTTCAAGCATGAAGCTTATAAAAATATGATATTTCAAATGTGTTGCTCACCATTTAGTTTGTATATTTTCTATGAAGTACTTGTAATTAGAAAATGATTCTAACACCAGTGAGATTTATGTATTCTTTTTATTCTGTAAAAAATAAGTACATAGTTGATTATCCCGCTATAGTGTAGGCTATTTATGCAGTCTTCTGAAACTAAGACGACATGATATCATTAACCTATCATGATTTTCTTATCAAATTTTTAAATATATATTTCTCTTTTTTGTCTGTAACTTTGATATTATGATGATACAACATGACACATGAGTAACTCAACAAGACAGTTAATTTAATATATTATAAACTCATACCGATCTATCATGAGTTGCATGCCGCAATTCTAGAAGGAAAAAAGCTCTACTTTACTCGTGATTGGTTTAATGAGACTAGTCGCAGGCCATGCTATTCAGTAATATTGGAAAAATGGCATCGTAAAGTAACAACTAGAATGGAAAGTTGGTCGCCTTTGGAAGCCTTCGCTGGTAACCAAAGCGTATCATTCCCATAACCACTTTGGTATTTCTATGTTGAATATAACAGAAAGTCATTGCAACTTTTCATGACGATATGCTACATTTCTAAAATGCACTTCTTTTATCTTTTTTATTTATAACTCTACAATCACGATGATCCTATTTGATTTGTGACTAATCCAACGTGCATAACATCTAAGCTAAATATAACATTTAAAAAGAATGTCAGGCAATCATAATTTGCATATCATATTTTTAAAATTTTGTAGCATGATGCATATCAATAAGATAATATATTAAAATACGATAAAAAAATTATATCAAATCTATTATAACTCGCACATTGTAATTAATCGAATTTTATTTAGCGTGGTATAAAGGAGCCCCTACCCTTGGCATCCGTTAATGGCGCAATGATTAGTGTTAGTTTGGCCATTTTATTCCAATTCCGTGTGCCAAAGTCAAGGAGTCCAATGAAGACCAAATTTAAATTTTTTCCCCACTAATTTAAGGGCATTAAATGTAAATTTAGAAAGATAAGAGACCAAATTCACCTTTTCAAAACTTGGAGGGAAATATTATCATGTATGTGCTCTTAGCTTCCTACCATGCACTTGCATTATGTAGCATTTAAATATTCTCCGTGTGTTTTTTAGTTATTAGTTATTTTTTTCATTTATCTTTCGAATAACTTTAAATTTTTTTTCTTGAATCAATAATTTATCAAAAATAATCTCTTTATGTATAAAGATAAAATATATCATAAACATTGAAACTATAAGGTGTACTCTTAACCAGAAAAAATAATAATACCTTTGTTTTAATGTAAGAAATTATTTAGTTGAGAACAAATTATGTCAAAATTACTTATTTCATGATAAGCTATCATACTATGTATATGATATAACTTATTTTATCACTAAGAAATAGATAATGAGATAAATAATTCAAAATCACCTAATACATTCAATCAAATGTACGATAAAAATAATTATATCTTGGAGTTATTATATTTGATACTTCATACTAAATAATTCCTAAGTATCTTAGTTTGATTGAGCATAATTTTTTTAAAAAATAAAATTAAATATTTATATCTCATGATCTTTAATTTTGACATATAGGATGTTAAAATTGAAAACTTTGCTTTTTTTCCCTTCTAAAATAAGGGAGAGAATCATAAAAATGAAATTCAATCAACCAACGTTTGGTCATATTTCAAAATTTTATGACTACATATTTTTTCGAGTTGGTACTTGGACAAGCCACGTGGCAGTTGATTAAGTAAGGTACAGGGGAAGCAGTAGTCCTCATAAGCACAGGATCATTGACAAAAAAGGTACTATCTATAGCACGTCCCATCAATTACTCTTACTCTATTATGATGATAGTGGTTGGTGTCCACAATGGGCAAAAGAGAAATGCATTTCAAGAAATTTAAAGCAAATTGAATAAAAATTAGAGCTGCATTTGGACCAAAAAATGCTGAAATTTCAGTTCTTGTTCTTCTTCTTTGCTTTCAAGATTGCTTTTTGTCTACCTGGTTAGCTTTCTTTTTGTGTTTTTTTTTTTGAAGAACTTTTTGTGTAATATGAATTTGATGAAGGGGTTTAAAGGGTGTCTAAATCATGTACTTGTTATGTGTTTGAATATGATTCTTTTTGATAGTTGTGATGTTTGGGTCAGCTTGCGTGCAGCTCGACTAATGGAAATGTATTTTAAGAAAGTAAAAGCAAATTGAAGAAAAAATAGAGCAGAAATTGGACTCAAAATGCTCAAATTCCAACTTTTGCTCTTCTGCTTTGCTTTCAAGATTGCTTTGTCTCTACCTGGTTAGCTTCCTTTGTGTTCTTTTGAGAACTTTTTGTGTAATGTGAATTTGATGAAGGGATTTAAAGGGTGTCTAAAGTATGTAGTTGTAATGTGTTTGAATGTTTCTTTTTGATGATTGTGATGTTTGGGTTAGTTTGCGTGCAGCTCGACTAATGGATGATGCAAGATTTTGTTTGAATTTAAGTTGTTTTGGTTTGATTGGTTAATGTTTAACTTAGAGCAGAAATTGGACAGAAAATGCTCAAATTGGTCAGCTTCTTGTATGTTTTTTCCCCTTCTTTTTGTATAATGTGAATTTGATGAGGGGATTGAAAGGGTGTTTGAATTATGTAGTTGTAATAAGTTTGAATGACAGTTTTGTAGGGCTCGCGCGTGCGTGTCCACACCCCAACCCCGCATTAGTATGATATTGTCCGCTTTGGGCCAAACCCTCACAGATTTGTTTTTGGGCATCTCCCAAAAGGCCTCATACTAATGGGTTGGGTTGAACCTATTTAAATAGGTTCTACTTGTTCTCTCTCACCCATGTGGGATGGGTTTGTATACCCAACAAACCTCCCCTCAAACCCGGACCACACAATCTCGTGACCTCCCCTTCAGCTATTATCGATTTCAGATCTGTCACCATGTACCGCCGCAACAACCTGCGGGACATGCCGCCCGACCATCCTGTCAGGAAGACTTTCGACACAAGGCATTACCGCAGACCTTCACATCGCTAGGTTACACCACTGTTATTGCCCCACGGTGGGCGCCAGTTGTAGGTGAATACCTGTCTGGTGCCCTGATGGTTCTTGATGATCTCCTCAGCAACTCAACCTCAACTCCCACTTGCTTTGCATTCTGTGAACCTGACATATCTTTGTCCTTGTACAAGAC
>JAABOM020000075.1:1114896-1143643 GCA_011800125.2 Solanum clarkiae | reverse complement strand
CGGATTTGTTTTTGGGCATCTCCCAAAAGGCCTCATACTAATGGGTTGGGTTGAACCTATTTAAATAGGTTCTACTTTTTCTCTCCCACCAATGTGGGATGGGTTTGTATACCCAACAAGTTTTTGTTTTTTTGATAATCTTGATGTCCGAGCCAGTTTGCGCGCAGCTCAACTAATGGATGATGCAAGATTATGTTTAAATTCAATTTGTTTTGGTTTGATTGACTAATGTAAACTACTTGAAAGTACTTAGCTGTTTGTGGTTGGTTCTATGATTATGTTGTTGGATTTAGTGATGGACCTTATGGTGCCTAAGTTTTTGATTTTGGAATTAAAGCGAATTGAAGAAAACTTAGAGCAGCGTCTGGACTGAAAAATTCTCAACTTCAAATTTGCTGTTCTTCTTTAACTTCTTATTTGCTGTCAAGATTGCCATTTCTGCCCTGCTTAGCTCATTTTATGATTTTTCTTGTTTGACAATGCGAATTTGATGAAGGGCTTTAAAAGGTGTCTGAAATTATGTAGTTTGTACTTATGTTTGCATCAATTTGTTTTAGTTTTGATTCACTAATGTTAACTTACGTTGGAAATCCCACGAGGGTGTGGAATTTTGTGATTGGACTCTTATATGGTCTTGGAAAATACTCACTTCATGAGCTACCTTTTGCAAGTACTTAGCTGGTTGTGGTTAATTAGATGAGTATGTTGTTGGATGTTAGATATGATTTCTAATTATTCAGACTGTAACCAAATTACACGTGCTCGTTAGTATAATCTTGTATATTCGTGAAATATCTGATCTCTTCATTCCATGATATGATGAAGTATCTTGAATCTTGTGTTCAAGAGGATAGAAATAAGTGAGGTGTCTTTGCAAACTTAATGAGCAGCTCGAGGTGCGCTTTTTTCATGAGAAATAAGTTTTTCTGGTGCATTAAACTGCTATATATTAGTGAATAACTTTATTAGACGCTATTCCTTCCCTATTTGTTCTTGTTCTGCAGTTCTTTTGATTGCTAGTGCTGTTATCCAAGAAGAAAAGGCTGCTCTTTTATATTGATTGGGCTCTTTCGAGTTGCTCTTTTATTTACTATCTTTCCTGTTTATTCATCGCAGCACCGTATGTGATGCGAATAAGCTGTGGAGCTCAAAATGATGTTCGTAGTGCCCCAACAAGTACCCTCTGGCATAAAGATTTTGGATATACAGGAGGCATACGTAAGAATGCAACCCGCCCAAGTTTCATAACACCTCCACTCAACACGTTACGGTATTTCCCTCTATCAGAGGGTCCTGAAAATTGTTACAATATCGATAAAGTCCCACATGGCCACTATTCAGTGAGGATCTACTTTGGATTGGTTGCAGAACCAAGTTTTGATAATGAACCTCTATTTGATGTTTCTGTTGAAGGGACCTTGGTTTATTCTCTGCCGTCTGGATGGAGTAATCACGATGATGAACGAGCATTTGTTGAAACTCTTGTATTTCTTGAGAATGGTACTACCTCACTTTGCTTCCACAGCACTGGTCATGGAGATCCTGCTATACTCGCCATCGAGCTTCAACAAGTAGATGAGAAAGCATACTATTCTGGTCCTGGATTTGGTCAAGGGACAATCTTTAGAACTAGCACAAGATTGAGCTGTGGAGATGTGCATCCAAAATTTGACGTTGACTATGGAGGGGATCGTTGGGGTGGGGATCGGTTCTGGAGTCCAATTATGACTTTTGGTCAGAATTCTGATGAGCCTATATCTACTAAAAGCACCATAAAGTCAGCTTCTGTAGCACCAAACTTCTATCCACAAGCTCTTTACCAAACTGCTCTTGTTAGTACCGACAATGATCCAGATTTAACGCACATGATAGATGTTGATCCCAACAAAAACTACTCTGTCTGGTTGCACTTTGCCGAGATTGATCCTTCAGTTACAGATGTGGGACAAAGGGTTATTGACATCTCGATAAATGGTGACATTGTATTTCAAGATATTGACATTGTAAGAATGGCGGGGGGTGTTAACAGCGCTCTCGTGCTGAACACAACCATTCCAGTCAGTGGCAGGATTCTGACAATCACATTACATCCAACAATGGGGACTCATGCGATCATTAGTGCCATTGAGATTTTTGAGGTTATAACAGCTGAATCAAAAACATTACCCGAGGAAGGTAAGTTAAATGTTTCACTTGTACTACTTTGATGCTACATGTTTTTTATGTCGTTACAATTAACACACCTAAAAGGGGCCAAAAGTAGCATGTAGTCTTTTCATTTGTTCCTTAGTCAAGCTTATGCCTTTCTAATTAAGATACTCTTTTCTTCTTTTCTTTTTCAGTAAAGGCTTTACAGTCCCTGAAACATGCACTTGGCCTTCCGCTACGTTTTGGGTGGAATGGTGATCCATGTTTTCCGCAACAGCATCCATGGAGTGGAGTAGATTGTCAGTTTGATAAAACCAACAATACATGGGTCATCGATGGGCTGTATGTTCTTGACCTTGTATAGAAAAGTTCCTCTCATTCCACACGTGCGCACACGCACAAACATACATGTAACTGTTACGCTCTCATTGACATATATTCCTTCTATAGATGTTCCACACAGCCAATTTAAAAATTTTGCTGGACTATACTTGACTTTCTATGTAATGTGATTCTATATTTTGTCTTAATATGTGTCCTCCCTTTATCTTTCTCAAATATTGGCTTTCTGTTTTTCCTGTAAGCACAGTGACCTGGACAACCAAGGTTTACGGGGTTTCTTACCAGAGGATATTTCTCAATTGCGTCATCTTCAGAGCATGTAAGTTCAGCTTCTGGGTATATCCTATTTGGATGAAAGATATGTAGCTGCCAAGGATCTTCTACTGCTTAAAATGAAGTTGATGATCAATTGAGTTTTAGCCAATACATAACACTTTTTCTAAAAAATTTTGGGACACAATTTGTCTGAAGGAATTACTGAGCGGTTAAATAACTTCCAGTTTAAGAGGTTTTCAATATTTGAGTATCTTTTTGTATGTTCTTTCCTTCATGTGTACTGCAATGCCGACATTCATTTCTCAAATATAATCTTCTCTGACTTGTGCTTTTCTTGTGTGCATTTCTACAGAAATTTGAGTGGAAACAACATTCACGGGCCTATTCCCTCAGCACTTGGAACGATAACTAGTCTGGAGAAATTGTGAGTTGTGCTTTTCAGTAGTCGATTCTAGATTTGTTAGCTGTTGGAGTAATAGTATATGAAGTATGGAAACAGAATGGTTTTCCTGAGTATGTTTAACACACGGTATTCCTCTTTTAGTAGTATTACAAAACATTCTCCTTGAAAAGAGTTATATGTTTTTCGCTGAACATATAGGTATAATCTATGAAAGAGCTTGAAAGACAACGATAATCCTCGTTTGACTAACAATGAATCAGGACTTATTGGTACTACTTCATGCCCTCTTTGTTTATTTAAATACGCCAAAATGGATAGCTCACAATTTTTCCTAATTGTGTTGATTTACCAAGAATTTGAAGTCTTGTAATTGTTTGTTATCGTCCATGCACTGAATTAGTGAATGTGCATACTGTTCATGGGTTGTTTATGTGATTAAATCCTCACTTTGTGATTTCCTAACAAAAGTTGCACAACAGGGATCTTTCCTACAATTCCTTCAATGGGTCGATTCCTGAAAGCCTTGGGGAGTTGACCTCATTACTGACACTGTAAGATAGTACTTCAACGAGATCAGTTTGAGGACATGTGATGGATCAATAAAGAGCTCTTATTTACTACTTTATTTATTACAGGAATCTCAACGGCAACTTGCTCTCTGGAAAAATTCCTGCAGCATTAGGCGGAAGGCTCTTGCATAGAGCGAGCTTCAAGTATGTTCTCTTAATTACACATTCTTAGCATAAAGCTTGTTCTTAGTGAAGCATCCTTCAGAAATTGCATCGTAACTATAATATGGAAGTTGTTAGTTATTTATTATTCTCTCCATTTCGATTTGTTTCTGTGGTTTTGACATGACACTGAATTTAAGAAAGTAAAGAAGACTTTTGAATCTTATGGTCTTAAACTAAAGATACACAGAATATACCAATATGTCCTCCAATCTTGTGATCTTAAACATGTCATGTAGAAAGTTGGAACTAAAGAGTTGCCAAGCAAGACAGAGATATTCTTTTTTAAACGGATTAAAAAGGAAAGTAAGACAAACAAATTGAAATTGGGAGTATCACTTCACTTAGTTTTTCCCTTGTCCAACTTCTTGTCAAATACATACTGCTTATGTTCGACATTCAATTTCTAGATGCGTCGATGAAGGTCTCCTTGTCATCATTTTGTGTGGATGGTAACTGTGAAAGGTAAAAAAAATGTCTATAATCGTAGCATTAGACTAAACCACAAACACAAACACAAACACAAGTTAGGGTTAAACAAGTGTACTGTTAAGCCTGACATCAACTTCCACAATCCACTAGCTACCGCTCTCTCTCACTCCGGAGAATTTGATGAATGGACGTTAACTGTTACCACATACTCAACAACAAAATGAACTAGGGTTCTTTCTGGGCTACATCACTGTCCTTTCCGGCTATAACCAATTAACGTAAGTCCAAATTCCAACAGTAACATTTGGAACATTTCCTTAAATAAAATGCCGTGGTAATAGGTGTCAGTGTCATGTGTGTTAACGCAGGATGCTAGTTAAACCTTCATCATTTATGTGGTGTGAAACTATATGACAATTCATTGGTGTATTAGCTTGAGGATCAGATAAAGATACTGTGAAATTCATCGGTACTTATGAAATGTACTTACTGTGGATGTTTTTCAGTTTTACTGATAATGCAGGCCTTTGTGGTATTCCTGGATTACCAACATGTGGACCGCATCTTACTGTTGGCGCCAAAATCGGCATCGGCTTTGGGGTGTGTGTGGCTGTTGTAGTAATCGCCACCTGCATAACTTGTTGGTGGAAAAGACGCCAAAATATACTCCGCGCTAAAAGAATCGCTGGTAAGAGTTTTTCAACATAACATAACAGACTCTATCCATATTCAAATGTGTTTCCCATCTCTTGCATGCATCCATATTCAGATGAATTTCGAGTCAAGATGTATCCCTACACGAGTTAACCGGATCTTTTTCTCCATATCGTGCTTTCTAACAGATGAATCACTCTTTTTTTCAATTTTATACAGCCAGAGATGCTCCTTATGCCAAGAAAAGAACACACCTTAACCATATTCAAATGACAAGACACCATCACAATGGTCATCATCATGAACATACTCGGACAGCTGTTGAGAATGGACCGCCTTTGCTTACCTGAGTTTGAACAATTTTGGAGTCTCACTCGAAACTTCTGTCATGTCAAGAGGATTCAACAATTTATATACATACAAATGAAAAAATTGTTTTGATCCTAGTTACACAGTATAATTTTTTGACGAAGGAAAGATCGTTTGATTCCCATCCGCGGAATCGCCAGATACAATGCTGCAAGATGTCTGCTTTGTGGCTAGACAATGTGTATAGTGGTTATACAGACAATGTGTATAGTGGTAAAATATAGTAACAGAAATCTTAATTCTTTTCCTACTTATTCTTTTTAATAATGATGATGGTGTGCATATCAATGTAAAGAATTAACCAGAATGACCTAGAAGATAAATCAGAAATGTATAAACAAAAAAATCAGTTGGACCATAAAAGGTGATTATATTATAAGGTCTCAACTGAATATGTTGAGCAAACTTGAGCGCATCTTAATTATTTTTTGATAAAGTAAGTGAATCCAATCAATTTTACTTGAAAGTTAAATTGTCAAATTATTTATCGTGTTTTTTTTAACAGACCTTTTAAGAAATAGTATTAATTGGTAGGAACTTTTGACTATTAAACCTCATTTATGTCTTGTGATATATTCCATATCCATCCTTTACTCATTTTCGTGTTTTGAAAGTCAATTTAAATAAATTTTAAAGTTAAATTATATTTTAAAAATCTTAATTTTTTTAAATGTTGTATTAATCAAACAGTACCATTAAAATAAGACAGGGAAATATCAATTATTTTTTCTTTTAACTTTTAAAAGATAAATAATTTGAAAACCACAAAAATAATTTAAAAGTAATTAATATTCCTCTCATTTTCCACAAAAATAAGCCGCGTTTCCATTTCATTTTCCACGTCGGCCCTTTACATTGTCTCCTAAACTACTTTTTTTAATAAAAAATAAATGAGATTTAATCAAGAGTAGTTCAGATATGTATTCCGTGCTGGTTGATGTAGTTTTGAATTTCAAAGGCAGGCCAAAATAAATTAAACAGTGTAACTATTTTTGAATAATCACATTTTTTTTTAACAGTTACACAGTCCTACAAGTTACAAAAATAACGTGTAGATGTGGATTATTATTGGGTGCAGAATTCGTGCAAAACGTTTTCTAGGATTTAGTCTTAAATATATCTCACACAATTTTCATTTCTCACTTGCTATATAACATTCTACTTTTATTTGTCAATTATTTCAGCTCATTATTTTAATTCCGCTTAACAAGTAAATTAACATTAATAATATTAGTATTATTTAATTATTTCAATCTTCAAGTCCTTGAATAATATCAAAACATTAATTTATGGCTAAACAATTAAGTATCATATAAAATGATTCATATGAATATTATATTATGTATGTCAGAATTCAAATTCGACAGATGAATGGTGACATATAGAGATCGAAGACAAATCAAATAGAAATAGTATTGGCCTTATTGCTGTGAGCTTTTACAATACCATTGTCCACATTACTAAAGGTTCAGACATGCTTTCCTCGCTGATTGATCTAGCTTTGAATTTTAAAATCAGGTCAAAATAAGTTAAAGAATGTAACTTATTTCGAAGAATCTGCATTTTTTTTCAAAGATTACAGTGTTACATAGTTCTACAGGTCCCGAAAATAATGTGTAGATGTGGATCATTGTTAGGGGGCAAAATTCATGCAAAATGTTTTCTAGGATTTAGTTTTACATATATCTCACACAATTTTCACTTCTCACTTTTTATATAATATTTGTTACTTTTATTTTGTCTATTGCTTCATTAGTTATTGCTTCAGCTCATTATCTTAATTATGCTTAATAAATAAATTAATATTAATAATATTATTATTATTTAATTATTTCAATCTTCAAGTCCTTGAATCACATCAAAACATTAGTTTATGGCTAACCAATTATCATATAAAATGATTCATATCAATAGTATATCTTTTTTAATGTACTCATCGTTCAACGCTTTAATTAAACATATTACACAAGAGTGAATTTAAAATATTTGCTTGGTGTATTACGCTTGACAAGTAAATTAACATTAATAATATTACTTTTATCATATTGCTTTTTTTTTTTTAGGTAAAATAGATAATGTATGTCGTAACCTACAACATTGAGTGTTAAGATTTTTGTTTGGTCACAAAAAAATGTTTATGCATTATTAGAGGTGCGCAGGTACATGGTGGATTTAAAATTACGTGGGACGAAATAAATTTAAGATATTTATATGGGGCAATTGATTTAGTTTTGAATTTTAAAGTTAGGTCAAGATATGCTAAAAAAAAGTGTAACTGTTTTAGAAAAATTCACATTTTCTTCGACGGTTATACCGTCCTACAAGTCACGAAAATAATGTGTAGATGTGAATTATTATGGAAGCAGATTCATGTAAAACAACGTGTAGATGTAGATTATTGTATTTATGGTTAACAAGTAAATTAGCATTAACAATATTACTATTATTTAATCATTTCAATATGCAAGTCCTCTGTAGACCTTATTTGTGAGATTACAATAAGTATGTTATTATCATTATTGTATGAAACATTTTGGTCATAATTAACATTAGTCACGAATTAACTAAAGCTACATTAATCCCTTACTGAATGTTCACACGTCAACAATCGATTTATAATGTAAAAAAAGAACTTAACATTAAAATCGTTATGAAATGTGAAAGGAATAGCAGAAAACTCGTGATTGATATATAAGGAAAGATCCATGGGAGTGATTCAACCAATGGGAGTGAATCCTGATTCTAATTATATAAATAATCGGGTTTAATTATAGGAAGTAAATAAAGAATATGTAACTTACAAATACCTTTGATATGTTCCAACCTACGGAACTACTAAACTATTAACCACCACAACCATTATTTTTTACTAGATTTGATACGTGAACATTATGTTCTATTAATAAAATTATAAAAAAATATGCTATGGATATGTGAATCGAATAAAAAGAAATATTTGATTTTTAAATTATATTATGTGTGTCATAATTCAAATTCAATACATGTATATCAGACGGTGGAACATTGAGATCAAAGACAAAACAAATAGAAGTAGTATTAGCCTTACTATTATATGCTTTTACAATACAATTGTCCACACTCCCAAAGTTTAGACGTGTGTTCCTAGCTGATTAATCTAGTTTTGAATTTCAAAGTTGGATCAAAATAAGTTAAAGAAGTGTAACTATTTTTGAAGAATTTACATTTTTCTTCAACAATTACATAGTTCTATAAGTCACAAAAATAACATGTAGATGTGGATTATTATTGGGGGCGAAATTCGTGCAAAATGTGTTCCAAGATTTTGGCTATTTGCTTCATTAGTTATTGCTTTCGCTCATTATCTAAATTATGCTTAACAAGTAGATTAACATTAATAATATTACTTTTATTTAATCATTTCAATCTTCAAGTCCTTGAATCACATCAAAACATTACTTTATGTCAAAATAATTAAGTATCATATAAAATGATACATATGAATAGTATATTTTTGAATGTACTCATTGTTCAATGCTTCAATTAAACATACTAGACAAGAGTGGACTTAAAATATTTGCTTAGCTAATTATGCTTGACAAGTAAATTGACATTAATAATATTTATTTTTATCATATTGCATCTTTTAGGTAAAATAGATAATGTGTCACAACCTACAACATCAAATGTTAAGATTTTTGTTTTGTCACAAAAGAATTATGCATTATTAGGAGTCTTGTAGGTACGGGGCGGATTTAAAACTATACGGGGTGAAGCAAATTTAAGATATCTATGTAGAGTGATTGATCTAGTTTTGAATTCTAAAGTTAAGTCAAGAGATGCTTAAAAGTTTGTTTTAGAAGAATCCACATTTTCTTTGACAGTTACACCGTCCTACAAGTCATGAAAATAACGTATAAAAGTGAATTATAATGGGACCGAAATTCATGCAAAACAACTGCAGATGTGGATTATTTTAATTATGCTTAATAAGTAAATTAACATTAATAATATTTACTTTTATCATATTACTTCTTTTAGGTAAAATAGATAATGTGTCGCAACCTACGACATTGAGTGCTAAGATTTTTGTTTGGTCACAAAAGAATAATGCATTAATAGGGGCATACAGGTACGAGGTGGATTTAGAACTATGCGGGGCAAAGCAAATTTAAGATATCTATACAGGGCGGTTGATCTATTTTTGAATTCTGAAGTTAGGTCAAGATATGCTAAAAAGTGTAACTGTTTTAGAAGAATTCGTATTTTCTTCAATAGTTACACCGTGCTACAAGTCACGAAAATAACGTGTAGATGTCGATAATCATGGGAGCAAAATTCATGCAAAACAACGTGTAGATGTGAATTATTTTAATTACGCTTAACAAGTAAATTGACATTAACAATATTGCTATTATTTAATCATTTCAATGTACAAGTCCTTTGTAGACTCTACTTGCGAGATTACAATAGGTATGTTATTATCATTGTTGAAACGATTAAATAATAGTAATATTGTTACTGTTAATGTACTTGTTAAGCATAGTTAAAATAATCCACATTTACACATTGGTTTGCATGAATTCCGCTCCCATGATAATCCACATCTACCTATTGTTTTCTTGACTTGTAGAACGATGTAACTGTTGAAAAAAATTTGGATTCTTCAAAAACAGTTACACTTTTTAATATATCTTGACCTCACTTTAGAATTCAAAACTAGATCAACCGCCCTACATAGATATCTTAAATTTACTTTGCCCCGCATAGTTCTAAATCTGCCCCGTACCTGTACGCCCCTACAATGTGTAATTCTTTTGGGACCAAACAAAATTTTTAACACTCAATGTTGTAGGCTGCGACACATTATTTATTTTACCTAAAAGAAGTAGTATGCTAAAAGTAAATATTATTAATGCTAATTTATTTGTTTAGCTTAATTAAAACAATCCACATCTACACGTTATTTTGCATGAATTCAGTTCCATGATAATCCATATTTACACGTTGTTTTCATGTTTTGTAGGACGATGTAACTGTTGAAGAAAATGAAGATTCTTCTAACATAAATTTTTAAAATTTACTGCGTAATTAATTTGGTGCTTCCTCAATTCGGTCCCTTGGCTTCTTTGTTTCTTTCCTATAATTGAAATCAGTTATATAATTAGAACTAGGATTCATTCAGATTGGTTGAATCCTTCACATGGATCTTTTCTTACATACCAATCACGAGTTTTTTGCTATTTTCTTATATATTACCATAACACTTTTAATGTCACGTTCTTTTTACGTAATAAATTATTGACGTGTGAACATTCACAAATAAGGAATCAACAGTAGCTTTGGCTAATTCAGTAATGTTAATGACCAAATATGTCATATAACAATCGCAATGAAATACCTATTGTGGTTTCACAAATGGGGTCTACGGAGGGGAAATAGAGAAAAAAATAGTGTATATATAGATCTTACCCTTCTCTTAGTAGATGCGACTGTCCCACCCTTAATCAGGGGTCTCGATTTCAAACTTTGAATATGAAGAACATCATGTTGAGAGCATCAAATCCGAAAGGACCCTGTAATGCATAAAATAAATTAATCGAAACTCCAATTTTGACGTCAAATATCAAAACTCCAATATTGACATCTGAATACCAAAAGCAAAAAATGAAAAAAAAAAACAAAAAGAAAATTTACTAGCAAGTCTCGTAGTATTAAGAATTATTCATTATATTATATAATTAGCTTATGTAAACATGTAACTAATAATTTACATTCATAACATAAAATCAGAACCAACTATTTTTAATTAAGTTAACGTCAAACAAATTTTTGACTTTGAATATTTAACAAACCAGGTGAATTAAATTCATTAAGGAATAAAACCACGTGGCAAACAAGGTCCATAATTGTCAAATAAGTGAATTAACTTCTTTTTTCCCTCTCTTTAATGGTCAAACTTAATCCTTTGCCTCGATATTTGTGCTAATTATGTCCGTACTATCATTAGTGTCAAAACATCAATTTTTTTCCTTTCTCCTAGACTCCGTCTAATTATCACTAACATCGTCGATCATCATTTCTTACACGTTCAATCTCCGTCAGTAACCAAATTAATCATCTTGCATTCACGTAAAATTTAAAAGCGAATACTAAACATCTTGACATAAAATTTATTTAATAAAAAGCATTTGAACATAATATAAAAGATTTTATTTATTTTCAACTTCTTTTCTTAAAAAGTTCTGATTTTTCGATATTTACATAATAAGACGATGAACAAACGTCATCGTTTTCCCCTGTATATATTAGACTATAGCTTCTCGTTTTCTCTTTTTTTTTTCTTCTTTTAACTCTTTTTCCTAATTACTGATAATTAAAAGGGGAATTACGCTAGTTAAACAGGATTACAGCTAATTAATTAAAGGAAAGGTTCAAAAACCATGCAGGATCTCCGATCATCAACGCCGGCGAAGTTCCGGTTGAAATAGAAGAGCTTTCACATGTCTTCCGGTGATGGAGGAAGATTAAGGTCGAGATCGAGACCCATAAAATCGATCACCGACGAAGAAGCAGACTCACACTTCATCACACTGCCGGCATCACCGCCATCTCCGCCGCCATGATGAATCACTCCAGCTCCATGTTCAGCATCCATACAGTACCTCAGCGGAGTGATTCCTCCAGTTACACCGCCATCAATCTGAGCAACATGAAATTGAGGTTTCTGAAACAAAAACTTACCAACAGATGATGAGCTTCCTAAGCTCAGATCCAAGGGCAACGATTCCACCATTGGCGCCGCCACAGCCACCGTCACCGCCGCCACCGCCTCGACCGCCGTCGGCGCCGCAGGAGATGACTCAACAGAACTGTTCTGACTCAGACTCAAACTCCGATTCACCTCCTCCGGCTGTAACACGATCGGAAAATTCGTCTTCGCTCTCGCACCTCGAAATTCTATCGCCGCTGCGTCGTAAGCTCTCGCAGCTTGTTCAGCGGTATCAAATGTACCTAGCCAAACACGGCATCTTTTCACTGGATCTCTGATCTCCGCCGCGTACCTTCCCCACGGCCTTCTCCTTACTCCTCTGTAATGCACCTCCTTCACAACCGCTGCGTTCATCACTCCGTTCACTCTCCCCGCCGCCGTTGCTGCCGTCGTACATTTTCCCTTCGGCGCCATTTTCACTCCGCCGCTTCCCGGATATCGACGATGATACCTGTATATATAGAGAGAGAGATTATCTATGTATAGAATTTGAACAAGTCATTAGAGAATTAGGGCATGGTTGAGAGAAAAGGTAGGGAGAGAGGAGCTGCTTTATATAGGAAAGTGGTGAAGGGGAAGGGTAGAGAAGAGTCAATGGAGTCATTGACTGATGAAAATGTGGGGATCACATGATATAGGTGGTAAAATAAATTTATTACTTAAAATGGAAAAAAATTGTGATATTAGTATATCAAATATGGATATATGTTAATATTGGTCCTTGTAATTTGATTTTTAGTCAAATGTATTTTAACTAATTGAAATTAGGAATAAAGAATATGTATTACTCTTCATTCCATTTTATGTGGCATTATTTGACTTGACATATTGCTTAAGAAAAAACGTAGGACTTTTGAAACTTGTGATCTAAATTCATTCTGAGATATTTGTGTGGTTGAGAATCATTTTATTAAGGAAAAAAGAGAAATTTTAAGATTAAATTGTTTCTAATTATAGTAAGGTGTCATTCTTTTTGGACTGACTAAAAAGGAAAGGGTGCTACATAACATGTAACAGAGAAAGTATGATATAATTAAGGACATGTAAGACGGAGTCGAGACTTAGGTTAGAACATTGGATGGAGATTTGAACTACTTCATAATTGTGATGACATTGTTTTAGGGAATAACTCTTATTTTGTTTTTATTTATCTTGGTGATTGGTGAATTGACTTAATGATTTCAAGGTAAGGTGTGATAATATATGTTATTTGTGGATGACATGATTCTGATCAACAAGATTCATGGTGGAGTTAACCCTAAGCTTGAGTTTTGTTGATAAACCTTAGTTACTAAAGGGTACAAGTTGAAAAGGACGAAGACAGAATACTTGAAGTGTAAGTTCAACAAAGTACCTCATGAAGATAATGTCAACTTGATACACAAGTCATTCATCATAAGAAATGAAGTTGTAAATTTCTTGGGTCTATTATCTAAAGTAATATAGAAATTGAAGAGGATATTACATATCATATCTGCATAAGGTAGATGAAATAGAGGCTCGTATTCGGAGTCTTGTGTGATAATTAAAGGTGTAAACGCAACTTAAATGTAAGTTTTACAAAGTGATTATTAGACCAGCTATGTTGTATAAAGCGAAATGTTGGTCAATACTCAAGAACTCTCGTGTTCAGAAGTTGAAAATTGCGAAAATAAAGATGTTGAGATGAATGTTTGAGCATACTAAGAGAGTTAAGCTAAGATTAGACATGAAGATATGCCGATAAGATAAGAGTAGGCTCAAAGGAGGACAAGATCATATGGGAAGCGAGGGTAAGTTGGTTAGGGCAAATATGTGAAAAGCAAATGCCTGGATGCCTCAATGTGCAAGTGTGACAGGTCAACTATGAATGGTTACATTATATGCAAAGGTAGGTTGAAGAAGTGTTGAGGAAATGTGAAGATATGGATATGATGTAACTTTAGCTTACCAAGAACATGATATGAGTTAGAAGGTTATGAAGGACACAAATTAGGGTAGAAGTTCAGTTAAGTAATTGAAACTAGTTATCTCATTTCACTTAAGTATTCATAGTCTTCCCCATGGAATTTCTTGCTATTCTATTTTTGTTACTATGTAGTGTTTGTTGCACTTTGATTATTAATTACCTTTTTATAGTAATTGTCCTTTTTAATGGTTATTTGGATTGATTTATTTTAACTGACTTTTGGCTTTTAAGTTATTTATCAATTTTATTTTGAAAATGACAAATTTTAGGTTGAGAGGATAAGGTATGTACATACACTATCTTCCTCTTTCCCTTATCTCCAAACCTCACCTGTGAGATTATAATAGGTGTGTTAATAATTAACATTAGTGAAATAGCCAAAGCTACTGTTGTTCCCTTACGTATGAATTTTCACACGTCAACAATTTATTACGTAAAAAATCCTAACATTAAAAGCATACGACATACATAAGAGGAATAATAGAATACCCCTGATTGGTTAGCAAGAAAAGATATATGTGAATGTTTATACGTCAACGGTTTGTTATGTAAAAAGAACCTAACATTAAAAGCATTACGACAATATATGAGAAATAGCAGAAAATTCGTGATTGGTATGTAGGGAAAAATCCATGTGAAGGATTCAACCAATGGGAGTGAATCCTAGTCTAATTATATAACCGATTTAATTATAGGAAGGAAATAAAGAAGCCAAGGGATCACTTTTCTTGTTCAATACGATATGTAATGAGTAAGTATTACGTAAGTGAGAAGGGATGAATTACGTCAGGAATAATTAAATGGCTGTCTCGTTTTGTCCGTCACCTTAGTGGTCATCATAATATTATTCAGAGAGTTTCTTATTATTCCATTTTTTTCACTATATAGTGTTTCTTGCACTTCGATTATTAATTATTTTGTTGTAGTAATTGTTTCTTTTTAGTATGATTTATCATGCTTACTTTAGCATCTGGTCTTGACTTCTTTTTCCTATTATTTCTTTATTCGAACTGCTTTTACTTAAGTCGGATGTCTATCAGAATCAACCTTTCTGTCTATTAAGATAAGGGGTAACATATGTATATATACTAGTTTCTCTCCGCTTCCCCCTCCATAGACCTCACTTGTGAAATTACAATAGGTATGTTATTGTCGTTGTTATATGACATATTTTGGTCGTTAACATTAATGAATTAGTCAAAGCTACTGTTGATCTGTTACTTGTGAATGTTCACATGTCAACCATTTATTACGTTAAAAGAATCTAACGTTAAAACCATTACCACAAATATGAGAGAAACAACAGAAAACTCGTGGTTAGTATATAAGGAAAGATCCATGTAAAGGATTCAACCAATAAGAGCGAATCCTAGTTCTAATTATATTACCGGATACAAATATATGAAGGAAATAAAAGGCCCAAGGAACCGCTTTCTTGTTCAATCCAATATGTAACGACTAACGAATAAATATTTAGTAAGTGAGAAGCGATGAATTAAATTAGGAATTATTAAAGGTTAAATGTGTAACGTAAAAAAGTACAAGAACCTAATTGTAATATATACATAACAAATGGACTAAAAGTGCAATTATATATATGTACATATCTTAGATGCCTGCATGGTCTATTTGTCTCTATTTTATTTCCAAATGCCACGTGCACATTTCCACAAACAAACAAACAAAAAAGAAATAATTAATAAATGAGAATTTTTTTTTCAATTTGGGTGTTATTATTTTTTTAACTACTCAAAATTTAGAGGAAATAATTTTTTACATCATATGACGTAGCAAATTAAAAAAATTTATTTTCTCCTATCGTAGACTTATTGATGAAAAATTAAAAAGGAAATATTTGTTTGAGTTCATACTAAATAATAATTATTTTTTATATTATGTGATAATAGGTTGCATATTACGTGCATTTCGTCATATAAAATTGATTTTATTATATATACGTATAAAATAACGTAATGTTTTTTTATTTTATAATAAATAAAACATGATGTGTAAGATATAATAAAATAAGTAAATAATAAATAACTCAATTTTGATAATTAAAAAAAATTATCTTTTATGTTACACGATAATAAATTATATATCACGTGGATGTTGATGTACAAAGAGTGATTCGGTTATGTATGCTAATAAAAAGTTATATTATAACATTTTCGATCCTGCAATAAATAACACATGACTTGTAAATTATAAATGCATTTAAAATGATCAAGTAAAAATGACAATTAACTCAATTTTGATTTGATTTTGTATAGCAAACTTTTTTTTCCCTCATACCATCGTAGAATTAAGCGATGGAAAAAAAGGAATATATTTGTTTGAGCTCGTAATAAATAGTAACTATCCTTTACGTTGTACAATAATAACATGCATTTTAAGTGCATGTCGCCTTATAAAATTAATCTGATTACATATGTATATTTATAAAAATTATAGTGTAACCATTCTCAATTCTTGGAACCTCACAAAAATAAAATTGACAAGATAAAAAATTAAAGAAAGAAAAAGAAACTTATTGAATTCTTTTGATTCGCTTTGAAATATTTCTCACTATTTCTAGCAATGCTTTTTATTATTATAATTATATTTATTTATTTTACAAAAATAAAAAAAGAATAATTACGTAAGTCTACACGTGGCAGTTCGAGAACTAATAAAAGAAAAAAATACGGGGAAACCGGAGACAGCCGGTAAAATTAGAAATGTCGGCGGCGGTACGCTAAATCGGCGATCCGTTTTATTTTTCTACGGCTTTGTGTGGGAGCCACTAATATTTAATCGGCTCATTCGGCGCAGCCAATTAATGGAATACATGTATATGTACACGTGGTTTGCTTAAAAGAAAATGAATAGTACTACTCATTACTCTTTCCACTTACTACCAATCAACAAACATGGTGGATGGTTAATTAAGTAATTAATGATTTAATTTAATTTTGGTATAAAATTTAAAGAAAATACTTCCTCTATTTTAAGAGTGAACTGGAGTGGAGGTCGCGTATTGGGTTATTGAGATTAATAAGCTGATAGAGATACGAGGATGTCTGATCGTCCTCTGTTATAATATGTTAATAGGATTAGTCGTGTCTTTATATGTTGTATTGTTATTATTCATCTTATATTTGTTACTGTATTGTATTTGTATATTATCATTTGTTTTCCACTTTAATTGTTTTTCTTCCTTATCTAGTATCTTCTGCTTTTGGGGCGTAAAATTTGCTAGACAAGGGTCTTCTCGGAACAACCTTTCTATATTTCTTTATAAAATTTAAAGAAAATACTTCCCCTATTTTAGGAGTGGAAGGAGTGGAGTGGAGACCGCGTATTAGAATAGAAGATTAATAGATTGGTAGGGATAGGAGGATGTCTATATGTGTTCTAGTAGGTTAGTAGAATTAGTCGTATCCTCCTTAAATCTTATGTTGGTATTGCTCGTCTTATATTTGTTACTCTATTGTGTGTGTATATATATATTATCATTTACTTTCTATTTTAGGCATTTTTCTTCCTGATCTAGTATCTTCTACTTTTAGAGCCTAAAATTTTTTTAGATAAGGGTCTTCCAGGAACAGTCTCTCCATCTCTATGAGGTAATAATAAAGTCTGCATACATTTTACCTTCTTCAGATTCCACTTGTGAAATTCCACTATGTATGTTATTGTTTACTTCCTCTATTTTAAAATAATTAAATTATTAGAGTATTTTTACTCTCTGTGTTCATTTTTATTTATTCACTGTCTTTAAAATAGATGTCTAATAATACGTGTCTACTTTGCGAAATCAATCATTAATTATAATTATTTTCCTATTATAATTTTTAAGACATTATATTTATTATATTCAAAGAGTGATTTGATAAAATTTTTCCTATCATTTACTATTCTTAATCTCTATGTCAAATTAATAATGAACAAGTATTATTAGATAGAGAAATTAATATCAAAATAATTAGATTACTCACTATTCAAGATATATGTTTGAATTTGAGACCTCCCATCTCTAAGCAAGTTTATGTGGAACATAATTAATTTATATGCACACGAATTTAGAGTATAATACACAAATTTTAGATGCAAATTTAGAATTTGAATTATAGTGTATATATACGATCTAAAGTGGAATCCTTGTATTATAAATTAATGACTTCTTTCCTCATGTTAATTCTTTTATCAAGAATTTAATTAAAAATAAACTTATTTATCTGTTAAAATTGAACGCAAAATTAACATACACACTATATTAATTGAGAGTGTATTTAACTATATTTATAAGCTAATTAAATCATAATATTAATGTAATATATTTTTTGGATTAGAAAATCAAGTAAACAAATGTATTTTCATTCTGCAGCAGCCATAAACGTGTTTTCACAAATTTTTATTTTTTAATTATTTTACTTTTTGAGTTATATATTGTAGTATTTTATTTTAATAAACCAATTAATGTGCAGCCATCTCACTGTCCCATCTTTGAACTTTTTTCATCTTAATTTTGGTGTTGCTATGCATTTAATTATTCATTCATCTCAATTTATATATAATTTTTCCTTTATTTTTATGTAAAAATAATTTATAGTCTCTATTGGATCACCAAAAATTATATATCTCTAATGACATATACTACCAAATAGTTGTGATGGGAAAGTATCAATGGTTTGATTGTGATTTGTGTTTTCTCCACATTTTGTTGTTAGATTTTAGATTTTAACTTATATGCACCCCTTGGGCCATAAGGGGTAGTACAAAGATATTTATCTACTTTTTTTTTTTGTCTTATTTATCTTTTTAAAAATAATTTCTCTATCTCTTTGAGATAGTGATGAGATCTACGTATATTTTTTCCTCCTCAAACCTCATTTGTGGGATCTTCAGTGGGTATGTTGTTATTTTTCATCTCATTTTATGTGGTACACCTTTTGATTTAGGATGGTGTTAAAGAAAAAAAAAATAAGACTGCTGAAACTTGTAATCTAAAATAATTTTTAGATATTTGTGTAGCTGAAAATAATTTTATTAAGGATAAAAGTGAAATTTTAAAGTTAAATTGTTTCTAATTAGGGTAAGGTAACATTTTTTGGGATGGACTAAAAAAGAAAGGTGCCACCTCAAATAAAATATTATTTATTGATTATCTTTCTATCATTTGTGAATTAAATTATCGCATCTACGATTCAATTAATTCAAAAAAAAAAAATCAACTTGCGGGACATTCTTATCCTTTAGATTCGATAAAGAAAATGTTTTTTATATGATCTATATAGATTAATCTATTTTCTACCGCGAGATTTGATGCTTCTTCTCTATATCTTTAACTATGGTCTCGTCTCAGCTGGCGTGTCATTGATATCTCCAACTTGAAACGAGAGAGGTTAAGATATTAAAGAAGTATGCATGTGTGTGTTAGCTAATAGAGGCATTATATATATGTTAAGTGGACAAAGATTTTATGAACAAACACGCCTAGAAACATTTGTAGACAAATATTTTATCTATTTAGTGTCTAGGTGTGTTTCGTTAACCATTAAGTAATAGTTCATGTACAAAGCTAATACTCAATAATTCAGGTATGACAAAACCAAAAAATTAAAATAATTTAAGTATGTCTTTGACTTAACTCTTTAAAAATTATATTATAATACAAGTAAAAAAAAAATCTAATGTAGAATTCCCTAATTAATTTCTACGCGAGTTTATCTTTTTTGTAATTTGAATTTCTTTATCAAAGCACGAAAGTCTTATGTTCTTATCGTTTTAAAAATTCTGAATTTGTCACTATCAATTATACCCCACCACTACCCCACCCATTATGTTGACAATTGATGCCCTTGTTGGAACGCCAAATCATGGGAAATGGATACATACATATACATATTTACATTTTTCAATATTATGAGATTTCAGATTTCACATTTAGTGTGTGTGTGTTTATATATAAAAAGACACACCACAAGACTAATGCCAACAAGTTGAAAATATTAATTGAGTGTCCCACAAAGTTGTGATCAAATATTAATATGTTCAGAAACTATAAGTCAAGATTTCCCAGTGAGTCAGTGTCATATTTCATTGACAATTTTTACTTGCTTTCCCATTCTTCTTCTGGTGTATATAATGTATACACACATATACATGGGTTGGTGGTTGGGTGACAAGGAGACAAGGTCCATGTAAAACATGTTTTAACTCTGATTATTGCGGTAGAGTCAAGATTTTCGCTAAGGATTAATAATATAAATAAGTAAACACCCAAAACTATTAAAGAGGGTTTAATATTTATAAAATATACATATAAGTTTGACTATGTACAAATATTGTAATTTTCAATCAGAGGAGTTCGAATAAACCCTGTTTTTCCCCGTGGTTCCGCCTATGCAGACACAGGATTCAGAATAAAATTTGAGTACCATCATATGGTTATATTCGTTCGTTTATGTAATACTATTTTCTTATTAATTGATTTGTTCCAAAAGAACATAAAAATTTAAGTTTAATTTTTCTATTCATGAAAGAAAAAAATGACAACTATGAGGAGCGAAGCACAAAAAATGAGACACTTATTTCAAGGCCGAGGTGAATTTAGAATGAACTTCTGAGTTAATATGCGCGCACACATGCAATTTTTTTTTTTTAAAAAAAGAATGTATACGTATAATAAAATCATACTCATCTCGAACATGTTAGTTTACATTGCTAATCTCAACAACCACATATGGGACCTAAGAAGAATGAACTGAATTTAATATTTTCTTTTTGCACGATGGATTGACAATTTGTCGGGAAAAATTGTCATTTTCCAAGAGAAATAATGTCAGTGTTGTTCATTGAGAAAAAGCATTAGTAAATAGAGCTCAAGTAGGAACATAGCTTTATCATCTTTATAATAGATATTTTGAAGAATTGATTACGTCGATGAGTATAAAAATAAACGTTTACATGTTAATTGTAATAATAATAAAATTCATAGTAAAAAGAAAAAGAAAAAGAAAGCATAGAGGTCAAAAATTAGGATCAAAAGAGTTGACCGCTCTTTCTCTGTAAAAAAGTTTAGCACTCGCTTGGAACAGTTATTGTGTTAGTATTATCGTATTCTCAATTTTACTGTTGTTGTTCCTTTTCCTTTGATTATATTTACTATTTTGTTAATATTTTTCTCGTTACTAATTATTTTCACCATAACTTTTTTACTCTTACATTTTCACACTTATTTTTAAAAATATTTTCTTTAATCCAAAGATATTATTGAAAACAACCTTTCACGCCCACCCTAACCCAAGATGGAGTAATAGCACAGGCTTGACACATCCCTACTCCCTCTTTTAAATGACTAGGGTAGGGATGGAAAGACTCAACATGTGATATATTATTATGAGGTGTCAAAAAGAAGATTAAGGATGGAAAAAAATTTCAGAAAATAAGTGAATTTCTTACTTATATACGTATATTTAAAAATATTATTTTAAAGTTTGTATATAATCTAGACAAATATAACGAGAAATAAGAGTGGAGGAGGGTTACAAGTATGAAGATAAAGTGGTGGGAAAAACACAATCAACATAGAATGTCACTTATGAAACTTATTATCCTTCTCTATTTTTACTAGGAAGTGATTATCCCCGTTTGACCAAACGAACATGAAAAAAATCAGAAAACAATATTTTCTAGGTTTTCCTCCCAATTTAACACACCCTAGCATCATCACAGATAAATGGATAGTTATGAATTCCATACAACTCAAATGACTACTTTGTTTAATTCAATCTACAGATACCTCAGAAAATGATTTCTGCAAGAACAAAAATTATTCCAAGAGAGGGATAAATAGTGATTTAGTTCTACTCTATGATGACAAAGAATACCAACAAACTTGAGCTCCAAAAATTCAAAAAAAGAAAAATGGAGAAGATATTTGGGGTTCTAGTATTACATTGTCCATCGATATCCGTTGGAACTATGAAGACATGCACTGCACAACAATCATCCATCTACAATGCAAGAACACAAGAAAACACTTATGGAAGGCAACATAAATAGACAAAATTATTCGTAAAACAAGTAACAGAAGATCGCGAAAAGGGAGAAGCACAAGGCATCCACATGATTCTATACGCTATGTTCAACGAAGTCTTATTGAAGTTCATAGAACAAAATCTTGAAGCCGAAAGGAAGCCAATGACATGTAATCACAGCCCTAGACAAGGAAAAGCCAGTCGTCAAAACTACTATATGAAAAGAAGAGGTTTAAAACTAACCCCCAGATATCAGGCAATTAAGTTCTTAATGCAGTTTCCAAGCATACTGCCCAAGATATCAATAGTTGATGCATTGGAAGAATTCAACTAGTAAATACTGCTGCTAAGTAAGTGCTTCAGAAGAAGGTAAATTCACCGAAAGGGAAAAACTCCCAGTTTCACAAGCGGGAACATTAGAACAGAAATCAAATGACAGTGATAGAAGAAACCAAATATTTCTTCTTCAGAGCTCACACAGACATTCTCTTAAGACTGCATGGACATAATACTTCGGTTGAACCCTCCGACATCATAAATCATCATTGCAATCTGATTGAATACCAAGTATTAGAATAACCCTAAACATTATTAAATTAGAACTATATAGAGAAAGCAAAGATTATATGCTAAGCAGATTTAGTCCCTCAGTCAAATCTGATTAAGCTATCTCAAGGCCTACTTAAGTTTTTAACTCATAGCAATCAATGACAGCCACATCACAAACTGATCAATCTAATTATCAGACAATTAGTGCAAATCACCACAAATGCATCATTAAAAAACTCCGCACTTTTTACAGATGTAAAGATATTTTGGTAAAGCATTACTGCATTCAGTATTAAATGAAACTGCAAGTTATCAATCTTCCAATTTCGGCAGGTTGAAATTTACCTAATGAAGGACAGACTCCGACTATCAGCAAAAGTTGAAATCTAATCAGTTCAATGTCACTTTTCACATTTTCAAGTTCGATCTACTATGAGATTTATCTGGTTACAAGAAACTAAAATGTAACAATTCAGTAGCTTATGAATACTAGAAGAATACTGGTCTTTACATAGTTGGTATAAAATACAAGTTGAACCTACCAATTTCTTTTTCCTTATCAATACCTTGCTTCGGATTTTGTTTGCCTATTTCGATCTGCTCCTAGTAGTGATAATGAAGAAATCCGAATTTTGAGCTTGTAACTCGCAAAGCCTAAGATCGTACTTAAAATATCAAAGATCTATCCTAGGAAACATATATTCTTCATCATGTTTCATTTTTTAGGCTAGTTCAAGACTAATCTATGATACTTCAAAAACATGAATGCTTCCAATTGTCCATAAGCTCCCATGAAACACTATTAGCGTATACTCAAAACTTTCAGCAGCAATATGGCATAAGCAAACAAAACAATACAAGACGACATTAGATACTTTCAGGAACAACATAGCTCCAAGTAACTTTATATCTGGTTGGTAGATTATCAAATAACTAGTTTTTTTCACCATACAAAGCCAATTAATTGAGCAATAGTATAAAATACTTTCAAGACAAATTCAAGTTTTTCCTTGGAAAGAGTTTCGCCATCGGTAATAAACAACAAAAGAATCCAAAGTTAAGAAAAAGGAAAAACATCCATGTTCTCATTCACTATCTATTTCTCATGTTCTTACACCGCATGGACATTTCACTTTGCTTGCACTCTCTGACATTCATCATGCATCGTCATTGCAATCTGATTAAATGCCAAGTATTAGAATTATGCTTACATATTCACAACTACAACTGGAAATGCAACATAGGTATGCTAGAAAAAGGTCCCACTATCAGTCTGACTCAATTTTTTAGGCTTAGAATTAAATCATCAACAATCAAATACAGCAGCATGATTCACAAAATCTGATGTATTTCCATCAACGATTTGACTAACACAACAAATACCATCAATTGCTCATTTCAACACAAAATTCAATGATGTTCAGAGGAGAATAATTATAATTCCTTTAGGAAATTTAAGTCAATTACTTAATAGTTTCCATTGGAATTAATATACTAGATTCTTCACCACTATAAATTTTTCTCTGTAGATTGGACGGGCCAAAAAAATAATAAATGGAGGCAAGCCTATAATACAACAGTCTCAAAGGAAAATCCAACTCTAATGTACTCCTAAGAAAATCATGAATCAGAGAACATCGTCGCCCCACTCGAGTCTGAACAATGTATTATCAGCATTGCTCATACGATGTGGAAGCTGAAGGGATATTGCTTTAATAATCAATATCACATCAAGAAGTTTAGCTATGTATGTGAACACTCAACTGATAGTTAAACCGCACATTGACAATTAAAGTAAAAGAAAAGGTGATATAAACAACTGATCTTTTCCACATACACTAACATCTCTTTCCTTTGCCAAAATCAATACAATTTTTTTCCCTCAAAAATCAATTGTTTAGTTAGTTACATCTTAGGGGGGAAGGTTCCTCACCAGACCTAAGAAAAGAATTGTTATTAATTACTTAAATTGTCAGATCAAAGATATTTGTGTTACTTGAACTCTATTTTATGATCTTCATCTAATCCCCTCTTTCCACACAATATTCACTTTTTACTGCAGAAAGAGTAAGTACAGATAGAAGAAAATAAGTTATGGATGGAGCATAAAAAATTGCAACGTAATTGATTCCTAGAGAATTGTGTTCATTCACAGTAGTTCAATGAATTCTACTGTCAACACTCAACACATCCCAGTGTTACTACTACTCCCTCCATCCCATTTTATATGAGTTAGTTTGACTTGATACTGAGTTTAAAAAAGAAAGACTTTTAAACTGTGTGGTCTAAAATAAGAGATAGATGTTTGTATGACTGTAAATCATTTTATTAAGGGTAAGATAGATATTTTAAAGTCAAGTTGTTACTGAATATAGATACATGTCATTCTCTTTAGGATTGACTAAAAAGAAAAGTGAATCATATAAACTAGGACGGAGTATATTTTTTCTTCCTCAACCTTTTTTTTCTTCATATACTTCCTTTTCCCCTTTACAGGAGCTTGTCTCACTATGTGGCTCTGCTTGCAACAAAGATTGTTAACTATTGATAGACTCATTCAGTGAGGACTTGAGGCTAATCCAACTTGTTTCCAGTGCCTAGAAGGACATAAAGGTCATGAACACTTGTTTGTTCACTGTCCAGTTGCTCTATCTCTAAGGTCCAGAGTACTAAGGTGGATCAATAGGCTAGATTGTCTTGCAACAAACTGGGAGGACTTCGTGTTGTAGAACATCAGGCAGGCTAAAGGCAAATCTCGTCCAGCTCAACTCTTCAAAATGGTGTTTGCCGGATGTACTTTTGCCCTATGGATTTGAAAACAAGAGAAAAATGGTGGAAAGTATGGCCAAGGATCTAGCAGATATGACATACGTGCACTGTTCATGCTCCTCTGGACTACAAGCCTTACAAAATAGCTAACAATTTAGATTTGCGTTATACTCGACCTTGTAAGCTCTTTTTATTATCCCCTTTGTTCCAATTTATATGACTCAATTATCTTTTTAGTTAGTCCCCAAAAACAAAACATTTCTATAAGTAACAATTTAATTTTAAAATGCCTATTTTATCGTTAATTTATACCACAAGTTTCAATTTCTCTCTTTCTTTCTCAAAGTCAAACTATATCATATAACATGGGACGGATATAACCTTAGCAAGCTATCTTGGCTTTGCTATATTTGTAATGAGTCATACTGGCGATTAATAAAGTTGTGAGTTACCAAAAAAAACCTCAAGTTCAAAGCTCATACTAACTACGTGACTATCTCGACTCTCAAGCAATCAAGGCCAAATATCAGCTTACTAACAAATCAAAACTAATGAAGATCCAATATGAGAAAACATAATTTCATTCACAAATAACCAGACAAAAGCATACAGATTGAACAACTTGATCCACGATTCACGCATTAAATTCACAATCAACAAATCGATACATAAACGGATCCACATATAGAAAGCTCAACATGAAATAATTAATCATACCTTCAAGAGTCCAACCATAGCTCCTAGGAGTAGCAGATAGCATTGAAGTCAGTAGCGCAGAGGCAGTTGCAGTGTGAAATGGAAACATCGATTCCACTCTAACACAACTCATTTCTACAGGCGACCTTCAAAAAACATAACATCAAATCTATCAATCATAAAATTCATACTCTTAACAATCTCTGCTGTTAGTATTACCTGAAAATGCGAGCGGTGAGTGGTTTTTGAGTTGGAATACGGAAGGGAGAGGTCTTCGGCTTGGTGCCGGAGGCAATTCTGGTGGCCGCTGATCGGCCGGACGTGGCGGCGGAGCGGAGGAAGGATCTGGCGGCAAAAGTGGCCATAATTGTAAAAAGGGTACAAGGAGAAGGTAAAGGGCTTTGTTGGGGTTTTAGGTTCAGAAAAAATAGGGACCTCATTATTTAATTTTGGTTTGATTACGTAAATACCCTTATAATATGACTCAATTTCGAATATATTTTTAATTTTATATTCGAAAATTAAATTTTATTCCTTTAATAATATTTTTATATTGAGAGAAGTATCAAAAATATTTCTTAACTTGTGCTTCAAACTTTTAACAGCCTTAAAAACATTCTTTTATTTGACTAACTGAACTTAATACATCCCTGATCTGTCACTTGGCATTGTAAGTGGTCTCAAACTCTTGTAGGAAGGAGTATGAAAATCTTAATAAAAAGTCGAGAATAATATTGAAAAACCCTTAAATTTGACGAGAATTTACTATGTTTCTCAAATTATTATTTGATAATATTTAAAATCAAGGAGTTCTAAAATATATGATAAAAGAGAATATATTTTTAAAAATTAAGAAGTCTCTAATATATAAAAAGAGGAAAATATAAAGCAAGAGATATTACGAGAATTAATAATGAAAAAATTCTAAAGTATACTTTAAAAATTAAGGAGTCGTATATATATAGAAAGAAAAAGTTATTTATGGTAAGAGGTATTAAAAAAATTAATAATTAAGGAATTCTAAAGTATATGGTAATAAGGAAAAAATTAAAACTATTCCATTTACGTAGAATTGTATAGATTATGCATGAAAAAAAATCTCATAGAAAACATTATTCCCAAACGAGGTTTGATAAGTCTAAATTTGAATTAGTAATAAAGAAAATTTAAATATATTTTACATATTTTTTATATAATATCACAAGATTTAAAAGTCTTTTTTAAGATTTCTTAAAGGACTGGGACAAATCAAAATAGGACCAACAGATTCATAATACTGTTTCAAATAGTGGGCAAACATGCGCTTGTAGCTCAGTGGATAGAGCGTCTGTTTCCTAAGCAGAAAGTCGTAGGTTCGACCCCTACCTGGCGCGATTATTAGAAGACTATGTCCAAAATTTTTGCAGAAAAGTTAACATCACTATTTATAATTATATAAATAATAATTTAAACTTTGTATTTGTACATGATTTATTTTATTTTATTTTATTTTATTTTATTTTATGAAAGAAATATGGATCAACCCTTTGCGACGACATTCATAAGTGTATCCAAGATTAATATTTTATAGGTTCAATCATTAAGTTTTTTGGATGTGTCCAATATGAAGGAATTTTTTCTAAAATTTATTTCCTTATATTTGGTATGAAAACAAAAACTATTACCCTCAAAAAATTTATACGTAATTTAAATACACACTATGAGAGTTTTGTGTAGAGTTAGGAGATGTGTCATGGTGTGCATGTGGACTATGGGGTCAGGGATGGAGTGAAAATGAGGTGTGTCGAAGTCCGAAGGATGTCAAATGATATAAGAACTTATTTTTTTCTGGTTCAATTAGAGAAATTATTTTTTCAAATTTTAAGCATCTCGTTTTCCTACATAAAACATGAACCGCCTAAAATTTGTTTCATCCGCACCTAATGACATCCTAACTCCGCCCTTAGGGTCAGGGGCAGCTCGATGCTTCAAAAAATTAGGCATATGCCTTAGGCCTCCAATTGCCGGGGCTCCAAATTTTTATCAAAAATTAAATCATGTGTTAATCTTTTCGCAGAAAAAATAATTATTTATAAAGTTCTCGTGTTAAATTTTATGGTTTTAGTTCATATTTTCATCAAAATTTATCAACTTATTACTTACTCAGTGAAAGGCTGTGTTTCAATGTTGAATTAATAAAATTTCACCTAAAACTAATAATTGGAAGAGAAAAAAAAAATCAAAGAAATACATGCCATAATGTAAAGTTTGTGTACTATGGCCTTTATAAGCAATTATTATAATATTCCATGCCATAAATAAACAGCAGACAAACAAAATCCTACTAACTAAAATATTTTGATTCTCTTTTTTAATTTGTGAATTTGATCTATTAATTAAACATGTTAAAACATTTATTCATGTGAGAAAAGAATAGATATGTTGCATTATTTGCATGAAAAAATTGAAACACAAATAATTAATTAATGTTCCAAAATAAAGGACATTAATTTACAATGTCCTGCCCAATGTAATAAAGATGTTTGGAGCTATTACTATTTTTTTTTTCACAAATTGAAATTTTATGCACTTATAGTATTTTTTTAATGACAATCAGTATATATATATATATATACAATCAGTATATATATATATATATGTGTGTGTGTGTGTTAT
>JAABOM020000075.1:1094732-1105217 GCA_011800125.2 Solanum clarkiae | reverse complement strand
GCGACTCTACCTAAGGTCTATCTTTGAGAAACAAGTAGCACCTGAAGTTGGTCGAATCGATCATCTATCCTGTGAAGGAAAGATGTTGTGTACCCTCTCCATTTTAATTTGTTTATCTTACTTCCCCTTTACATTCCCGTTTGTCAATTCTTTAATTCCAATTTTTCACATGACACGTTTAAAACTACAAGATTAAAAATATTTTTGTATATTCTACGTATCTTATGTTTAAGCTCAGAACTCATAAAATTCAATTTTTTTTTTTTACTTTCTTAAACATCACATCAAGTGACAGAGCTGCTTTAAAGCTACAATGTTTAGTTAGGTGAAAAAAATTTAGGTTTATGTATGTATACTGCATGTTGATACTCCTTATTTTCATTCCACGCATGTCTACTACTTGTATATGTTGACGCCCCTTAGTACAACTTGTATATGTCCAAGGTTGGTGTCAAGTCAAAATCAAACAGCCAAATTGAACGGATTCGATTTAACTTTGTGTGGCAGGCTGATAAAAAGAACATTGATACAGCTCTAAATGTTCTAGGATCCAGTCTCTCTGGGGCAACATTCTTGGCATCTGTTTCACTAAGTTTGAGTTTTCTCATTGGAGCTTGGATGGCCAACAATAGTGTTTTCAGTAGTGAACTAATATATGGTGACACAAGACTAGAAACAATGTCCATCAAGTTCATTAGCCTTTTACTCTGCTTCATGCTGGCATTTTCATGCTTTGTCCAATCGTCGAGGTGCTTCATTCACGCGAATTACCTCATCAGCACGCCTGATACTGATATACCGATTAGCTACGTTGAGTTGGCTGTGATAAGGGGAGGTGATTTTTGGTCACTAGGACTTAGAGCACTCTATTTTGCTACACCTTTGTTGTTGTGGTTTTTTGGACCAATTCCTATGTTTGTTACGTCCATAGCTATGGTTTTCCTTCTCCATTACTTTGACAAGAACACGAAGCAATTGCATAGGCATCGATCGTTTGTTAAAGGGAAGAAGCCATACGAGGGAAAATCGAGTAGGGATGTTCCTATCGAGCGTTTAGTTATGTGAAAGTTCTCTTTGTCAAAATCTTGATCATGAGTTCTATTCTATGGTTATGAAAGCAATTGTATGTACTTGGTAGAACAAAAGCTTTGCTTATTGATCAAACTTTGAAACACAAAAAGGTTCTATTTTGTTATCTTAAATATAGACCATAACAAGAAGGGCGACAAACAACGATAGATTCAGATTTAGAGGTTGTGAATTTAGAGTTGGAGATCGAGATCTAAATGTATAACTAATTCAATATATGCTTGTTTTTCACTCACATAAAGTTTGATTCAAAGACTCTACGTTCGATTCCAAAACTCTGTGTTCTACTTGTTATTCACACTGTTATTATTTTTCTGTATATATGATATATGTCGAATCCCTCAACTTCTTCATATTTATGAATTCTTAACAAAAATCATGACGTATCCACTGATCAAAATTTAGATTGGCAACAACTAGCCGTGACACATTTTGTTTAATTAGTTGGTAATAGTTTAACAAAAACAAGGAGAGTTTTAATAGTCTAGTTGGTTGACTACATAAACTTTCATCTTGTCGAAGATGTTTGATTTTCCCACCTTCTAGTCTCTTCCCCATTTCCCCTACTGTTTTTGTTTAATCTTGTAAAAAGGATAGAAAATGTAAACACTTGATAGTCCAGACATGAAACTCACGTGTGTTTTAAACATTATTTCATTATTGTATTAAGATAAGAACACTTTTTTTTAATTATAGCGATATTCCTTTGCCTCAATTTATGTGACACAACTTTATATCGAGAATCAAACATTTTAATTTTAATAATAAACTTAGGAATGAAATATTAAAATATTTTAAAATAAAATTTATGTTCCGTATAAACTACATAAAAAGGTACGTACTTCAAATATTTAATAAATAATAAATATATGAAAATACTGTGGTGAAAAAAATTTATTTAAATATTAAAATTCAAAATGTGTGACGTAAATTCAGTTTATTTACACTCCAAGTCGGAGCCCCAATCTCAGAGCACCCGCCAGAATGCTCCGAATTTTGAAATAAACCCTAACCTCCGAAACCCCTCAACTATGGCGTTCACACTTGCTCTCACTCACTCTCCGGCCAATTCAATCTCACCGGAAACCAATTTCTCAATCGGAAAATGTCCTTTTTTCTTCCGGAACATACACTTCACACTTTACAGAAACCGTCGCCGTTCCATTTCATTCTCGGCGCAGCAGAATCCAATTAAGCCGATGACAGAGGAAAACATTCTCGAGGCAGTAGCTGATTTCGACGGAGACGAGAAATCTATGCCTTGTTTAAGAACTTATGAGAACGATTTAGCTCGCCTTACATTGATTGGTGCTGTTGACTTCCAGCAGGCACTTGCTGCTGCTGCGGCTGATGGTGGTGAAGCTTCCGGAGAACATATTTCCGCCGGTATGAATGCTATGGTTGTTGAAACAATGTTTCCGGGACCATCTAATGAGCACAGTACTATTTCTACCAGACTGGTGAGTTTATGTACAAATACTACCTACTCTGTTCCAATTTCAGTTTGACTGAGCATGAAGTTTAAGAAATAAAGAGAAAGTTTTGAATTTTGTGTTTGTAAATTAAGTAAGTTGCTTCTGTTTATTGCAATGTATTATGACCGTTATAGTGTGTCTAAAGTATGACATTCTGGCAGTTCTTACCAGCAAGAAAAGTTGTGGAGAAAGCGCAAAAGCTTAGAAGTACCATAACTAAAGAGATGCTTTCCAGGACGACGTCTACAAATATACTTGCCATGACATTTAGACAAGTGACTTTGCAACATCTTTGGAACTTTGAACTAGTAGTTTTTATACCAGGAGTGGAAAGGAATATGGATGATCTTGAAACACCGAGAGAGGTGGGGGGAGCTTTTTTTCGTGTTTCTATGTTTTTATATCGTCTTTCCATTCATTATGTGCATTTATAATATCAGATTTATAATGTTTGCCTTGCAGGTGCAACGTGATACTGATAGGTTGAGTTCTGTTATTCCTTTCCTATCAGCAGGTACCTGCATCTTTTGCCATCACGTCATCAGATGAACGAGTCATTTCCGTTATTGCAGAAGTTATTTGTCTTTCTGCTCTCGAAAGCACTAAAAGACATTTGTTTAATGGAACTCCTGGTGGAGCTGCAAAGAAGTTTTTCCCCTGGTTTCACACCCATAAAAGCATTGTCTCAAAAGATTCCTCTGTTACTCTATACAGCGTAATGGAATGTGAGATAGTTGCAAATGCCAATATTTTGCTCCAGAAATTTTCTTCAGAAAGGGCTAATTACAGACCAAGGGAGGGAAGATGGGTGGACAATTGGTTGACTTCAACTGCATACTCCAAACTGGAACAAACTGGAGGTCCGGAGTTTATTGCTTGGCTGAGTGAGTATGTACCTACTTACAAATTGCAGATTGATGCTGAGAAACTTGGCAATGTGAAATTTGAAGGGTGGAAGAAAACAGAAACAAACACATGGGAGGTTTTCCTGACTCACTCCCAAATGGTAACTCCATGTTCTCTACATTTCTTTTTCTCGCATCACATCAGGGCTAATAAATTGTATGTTATACAACAGATACTTCATCAAAAAGTATTTTATAAAGATAACTTAGATAGCCTCTTTGCCTTTAGGCACTACTTAGTCATGAGTTGCTCAAATAGACATCACTTTATCATTGGTGTTGATGTTGTTTTCGTTTTTGTGTGACAATTATCAAGAGGTCCATCCATCCATGCATTTGATAAATAGTTATTTACTGTTTTGTGTTTTGCCTTGTTGATTTAATTAAGTCACAACCATTAAATTCTCCAATGTTTATCTGTGGTTTGCCAACCACTAAAAGAGAAAGAACCTAGTCACCCTATGGGGTAAGCTAATGCATTGGTGGAGAAATTGCTTTTTGTCTATGGCTATGCAATAAAAGGTTGAAAATTTCATTGCCTTAATCTTTGGAAGGTTTAACACTAGGAATGCAGATATGAAGAAACTGTTTATAACATTTCTACTAGTGCAAAATCATGAATGGTCAGTTTTAATTCCTATTAAATACTCCCTTCATTTCCATTTTTTGTCTTACTTTCCTTTATAGTCCATTTTAAAATGAATGCCTCTTTACTTTTTTTTTTTAATGGCAATTCCTTAGTTCCAACTTTGCACATGGTATATTTCCGACCTCAAGATTAAAGGGCATTTTGGTATACTCTACAGATCTTTAAATTAATTCCCCAAGATTCAAGGGTCTTTTTTACTTTCTTAAACTTCATGTCAAATCAAAACTAGACAAACAAATTGAAATGAAGGGAGTGGTAATTTAATGTGTATGTTTTGGTTGGGGTGGGGGTTCTAGTGGAAAAATTTGAATCAATTTCATTTTCATTCTGCCTTCCTCTTGGAAGCTCTTGAGTCACTCTTAGATAACTCTCTTAATAGCCCTCAAGTTCCTTACTTATGGTTCCCTCTTTTTCTTGTCAAGATTATTTAGACAAAGTTGTAGATGCTAAAGATATGGCCGCTTTAGTCTTCTAGCACCTTTTTTTGGTTATTCATACAAGTTTTTTATCCCCAAAGCATAAGGTTCTAAAATTCGCAACCTTGACTTCTTACAGTGAGACGGGTATTAGGTCATCCATGTTATTTTAGTTGATGAGCCCTCCTAATAGGTGTGTGTATTAATAGTGCAAGAATTGAAGTGTGTGAAGCCAATAGACTATGTACATCTGTGTCATCAAGTGCTTATGTCTCCCAAGATATTTCCAAATGCTATTCCTTTTCTGTCTGCTTATAAGACTCAGATTAAGATGTGACGTGACCTACTGGAAATATTTCATTTGAAGTCCACACTTGATGGTCATTGTAATCATTTCTAATAATTACTTGATCTTGTTTTACTCCAGCTTGGTCTAAGTGACATTCTGGATATGTATTATGAAGATGTCTATACACTTCCCTACAAGCAATTATCATCGGGTGTTGTTGCAAAATCTTTCAATTCACCATCTAGCAAGGTATGACATATGAGCTCTTTACATGCCTGCTTTATTTATTATTATTCATGAAGTGATAATTTCTTCTGTAAGCGTTCTTCTTTTTAGAATTTTTTAATTTGTAAACGAATACAGTTTTAATAAATCACCCTCATTAATTAGCTATTTGAATTCCTTTTAGAAGCGGTTTGTGTTTGACTGACATGTGAAGCCCTAATGGCTAGTTGGTTTCTTCTTTGATCTTGCCTTCCTTCACATTCATGCATTCTCTATCTTTTGGGAGTATCGGATATGAATATAAGTTCTCTTTTATCTAAAAGATTACTTTCAAGTATAAAAGATGTCTTTTGGAACTAAATGGATAATACTATTTTCATCTTTTGGATTCTAGAGAAGCATTTCTATGTCAAAGGCAATCTCTATGGTCCTTGCAAGTGGAATTTTTCTTGTTGCTATAAGAATTCTTGGTCAACGTTATCTTCCTCATCTCCCAATTAGAAAGCACCATCACCCAGATGTTAATCCAGTCAATTCATCTGACATGATCGCTATTCAGCATCAGTCCATGGAATGTAGCAAGGTATGGATTTTATTAATTCAAACACATCGTCAGTTCTATTATGGTCTTAAAAAGTTATTATTTCTATATTTGTTTTGGTCCATATTTACTATGACCATGTAGTGGGTAACATATGCTTTGCATTGTTGACCACTTATACTCTTTTTATGCTTTTTTAGTTGATTATCATTTTACCCTAGGCATTCTGTCTCTTTTTATCAGTCGGTAATATTGTTCTATAATCACATTACCAAGTGCTCTTTGTTTCTGTAGTTGGAAGATTACTGTGTCTCCCTCATTAGGAGAATCAAGGAATTTTATTGTTGGCCTGGAGATATAGTGACGGGTTCTGGTAGCTCTGCATGGATTGGGGAGCTTCCGATATACGTGAAGAATGAGATGGATTCCAAAGATTTAGATCTTAATTCCAGCTCCACGCCATCAGAAGGAATTGAAGATGAGATGAAGGCAGCTGCACAAGATATTGCCAGTTATCAGGTCTCTTTTTAGGATGCAGTTTCTGGGTTTATTTTTCTCTCTTTTGTCATTATGAACATAAAAACACAGCATTAATTATAATCAGGATAGGCTTGGTTTTGTGCTAGTCATGGTCAGTATCTAGGACAACAGAAGGCTTTAGTCTTTTGTGAACATTTAACCAAATATATTTTTTTGGGAGTAAGTGAGAAATATAAAGAGCTAAGCACAGTATTTTATGGACAAGCACAATTAAACAAGCTAGGTATCCAGCTTGAATACTTGATCTAGCTCAGTTCACGCCATTATCCTGTTCACAACTATAGGCCCCCCTTGATAAATGATTCAGATTACCTGAAATGAGCTAATTGGGGTTGGATTTGCACGTCGAGTTCGTGAGATTTCTGAATTATAAAATTAAAAAGTGTTGAAGAACCTATTGTCATTGCTACTTTTTTCTTCCCCTCAGCTCCCAATACTTTCAATCTTAATTTTTCTTTTCTTGTAAGGCCTTTCTCTACCCTTTTAAACTAATTCTTCTCATCTGGATTTCAACTCTTCTATTTGTTGCCGGTTGAACATTGTTATAGATGAGTCATGAACATTTACAATTGACTAATTCATATGTTCCTGGAAGTTGTTGGTTTCGATGTGTTTATCATAGTTGATGTGCTTATATACATATGCCAATCAGGTGGTTTTATCTGGGGATGGTAAAATTGTTGGATTCCAGCCTACAAGTCGTGTTGCTGAAAATCAATGGGAAGCAAACCCTTTAGTGAAAGAGCTTGATGGAGGGAAAAATCTTTCTCCTGGTAAATACAAACATTCACACTAGCTGTTCCTTTAATTGATTGTCTAAGCGTACGAAGATGTCAGTTCCTTAGCTAGGACGATTTTTAAATGCAGGCTTGATAGAACGAGGTGTCAAGATAAGCCGCCCCAGTGATGCTGTTGTACTGGAATTATTGATGTCAGCAAAACCCCAAAGTTCATTTGCTTTGGTAAGACCTGTCACTGAAAATAGTAGATGAACATTTTGGCACCTCCACATTCAATGTTTGTACAACTAGTTACAGTGCTGAGCAAAACTATTTCCAGGTATAAAGTTATCAATGGAAATTTACATTTCTTTTTCGTTTCTTCTACTCTGGTCCCCTCAGTAAAGTGTGATGTGAGTTTAGTTGGCATTGCTGCAGCGTAGTGTGGTTGAAGAACCACCTTTGTTTTCTCGCATTAATGCAAAAGCGAGCTAGTCGCAATGTGCATAACCAACTTTTGTACAGACAAGACTTAAAAGACTTCCCACAAACTTTACTTTTGCCTAATAATTGCATCCACCAAGAAGCAAAGAACCATGGGGTAGAAAGGAGTAAAACACCCAATCCATCTTAAACCTACGTTGTTTGGACTCTTCAAAAATCTCGACAGGTGCAACCAACCTTTCCTTCCTGCTTGTTCCTTGAGAAACCCCACAAAGAAAGACCAATATTTGGTAAAAACTTTTGTTTCATGCAAGAATGGCTATGTCTTAAAGAGTATGAATTTGCTCAGTTCCATGAATTTTACTTCATCATTTGTTGCAATACTACTAATAAGACTTGCCAAAAATCAAATATACTTGAGAACAAAGCTTGCTATAGAAGTTTGAGTTTCTAGGTTGATCTGGATTGATCTTGAAAAGGCAGCTTTCCGAGTTAGATAAATTATTTTTACATATATGGTGGACTTCTTAACACAAATACAAGTCTTTTAGTTGAAACAATTGAGCTCTGCTGGACTCGTAATTAGACCTCTTAGCTCTGCCCACTTGACATGAAATAAGATGAAAGAAAGAATGCATTTCTTTTTATTCATCTAGAAAAGAAAAAAAAGAACCCTCTACTTCTATTTTTGTTTTGGTGAAGCAAAAATGCAACTTCTTGTAACATTGATCAGTCTATTGCAAAATTTTGATGTAACAGAAAGGTTCCTTAGCTAAAATTCCCTTGATTTACAAAATACAAACATGAAAAATATAAAACAAGTAAACTTTTAAGGTTAATGTACTTTTCATCCCCCTTTAGTTTCCTCCACAAAAATATATGCTATTAGTTCTTTTGCCTAACTTACATTTGTTGAAAGTGGGATTTGATGTGTATAATATAGATGCTTGCTTCAGAGGCGGATCTAGTGTGGTTCAACCAAAAAAAAAAAAAGATCGCACTGATCATTTTGAACCCGCTGACTCTAGATTCTAGATTCACCTTCTAGATTCACCTCTGGATCGATGTTTTTGCTTAACCGGAACAACATCCACCCTTCTTAACAGCAGATACATCATCTTTCCCAATGTTAATTGTTTGTCCTCTTGGCACAGAAGCTGGATCATCTCCTATATCAAGAGCTTTTCGACTAACCACTCGATATATCTGAGTGAGTACTTCTGTGAAGGCGTTTTCAACATTGAGTGCCTCGAGTGCAGATGTTTCCATGAAGAAAGTGTTCTCTCTTTCTGCAAAACCGCTTGATTCGCCTGTAGGAACGGCTCTGAGGTGGCGGAGATCCGCCTTGTTCCCCACGAGCATGACGACGATGTTTTGGTCTGTGTGGTCTCTGAGTTCTTTGAGCCATCTTGCTACATTTTCAAATGTTACATGACGAGTAATGTCGTAAACAAGTAAGGCACCCACTGCTCCTCGATAATATGCACTGGTGATGGCTCGATACCTTTTTATGAGACATGAAAATGGATTAGATAATTCGCGGGGTATGGAATATCATAAACGTACGACAAATAAACGTGTCATTTAACTTGGCGTCAACTTGATATTTATGTCCTTCAAATTTGGGTGTGTAGAGATACACTTAAAATAAAGTTGAACAAATAGACATACACGTCCTTCAAATTTGGGTGTGTGGAAATACACTTAAGAGAAAGTTGAACAAGTAGACATATGCATTTTATATGATAAATCTCACGTGATGTGTCATGTAGGATGTGTGTAACTCACATGATTTGTCATATAGGACGCATGTGTCCATTTGTTCAACTTTACGATATTTTAAGTGTCTATTTGTGCACATCCAAAGTTGAGGCTATCAGGCCAAGTTAAAACTTCCAGTTCCAATCGAAGCATATAGATCCGTAAGTAGATTTTATGTATAGTCACTTCAGTCGTGCTCGTCCTTTCTCAAAATTCAATAAGAGAACAAAGAACCTAACATGTAATTGACATAAACAATACTTCTTTTGTACTACTTTTCTTCCTCACCACCCCTTAGCAAAAAGATAAGGTTATGTCCAATAGAAGAAGACTACAGTGGATATAAGGATGTCTGTTGATGGCTAGGTTGTATACACGATATTGGACCTAGGTTTGATGATTGATCCAGTCTTGTCGAATTTGTACGAATCGAGATCCTAACACATTCTTATAAATGAATTTTAGACAAGAATTCACAACGTCTAAATTCTGAATCGATTATTGTTACAGATATAAAAAAAAGAGATAGGATTCTATCACATGTAATTGCAAATATGGTCAAATATTACATATACATGAAAAAAAAACACTTATAGATCGACTTAAAATTCTAAATCTATCACGATTTAATCTTATAAAAATAGAGAGAATTCACACCTTTCTTGACCAGCGGTATCCCAAATTTGAGCTTTGATAATCTTATCATCTACATGAATTGTTCTTGTAGCAAATTCAACACCAATTGTAGATTTAGATTCTTGGCTAAATTCATTTTTTGTAAAACGAGAAAGCAAATTTGATTTGCCAACACCGGAATCACCTATAAGAACAACTTTAAATAAATAATCATAATCTTCATCAGCCCTATATGCTCCCATTATAATTCTTTTTATTTCCTAATTTTTTTCTCTACATGAAATGATTTTTTTTAAAAAAAAAAACACTTTCTCTTTTTGAGTTAATTTTGTTTTCTTTTCACCCTCTCTTTTGATCTTTCTTGTTAATTAGTTTAAGAGGGGGAGGATTAAGAGAGAAAGTGGGAGAGAGATTATAATAAAATGATTAATATTAATGGATAAATGATTTTGTATTAAATGAAATAATAAATCACCTCTCCTTTTGTTTAGGAAGGATGTGAGGGTGGGAGTTTTTCAAGTTTGGCATGAAATTAATATTTTTGTAAACTTGAGGAAAGAAGAATTAACCTAGCTCAATTGCTTAAATTAAAAATAGTCGACAAATGTATAATTCAGTATAATGTGTGTATAATTTATGTATATTAACTAAAAAATGTAATTTTTTCGAATTTTATTGATCAGTAATTATAATGCTAGTAATTTGAACGTGGTATATATACTTAATTTCTTTATGAACCTCTAATTTTATCAATTCCAATAAATTAATCAAATTAAAAATTTGATTCATATAGGAA
>JAABOM020000075.1:1059590-1069799 GCA_011800125.2 Solanum clarkiae | reverse complement strand
CAGTAACTTGTGTTTCATCTTTGCTTCAGTGTGCTGAGGTGTCTTTGTCTTGAGATGTTGAATCATCAACATGTCAAACTTACTTTTTGGCATCTCCAGTCAGTTTTGGTCCCTTTTCAATTATAAAAAATGAGTCTGACTTCATGGTTTACTGTTAGGTTCTGTTTTGTTTTCTGCTGTCTTGTGTTTCTTTGAAGAGTTCAAGTCTTTTGGTCCTGCTGTCTTTAATCGAGTTCTAGATCATATAGAGGTAAATTCTATTTGGAAGTTGATTAATGATATTTTTTGTAAAATTTTGTTATGTAGGTTTTACAAGCTCTATTGTAGCATGTTGTGGAGGAAGGGGTCCATACAATTATGACTCAAATGTAAAATGTGGTTCACAATCATCAAATGTTTGTGATAGTCCTTCTACATATGTTAGTTGGGATGGTGTCCATTTGACAGAGGCAGCATATAAATTAATAGCCAAAGGATTATTACAAGGTCCATACACAATTCCTCAAATGAATGGACTTTGTAATATTGTAGAGACTTTTCTTGAAAAGTTGGAACTGTAACATACATACACCAACTTTTAGTTAGCTTGATATGCGACCAGAGGCGGAGCTAAGTAGAGATTTGTGAGTTCAGATGAATCCAATCATTTTTCCGTAGATTCTATATTTGGATTCTCTTTTAGAATCCTCAAACTCCTAATCTTGGTTGCTGCCTTTGTTAATGCAACCTTGAAAGTAATCTTGTAAGCTTGATATGCAAATGTAACTTTATTTAAGTTTAATTACAGTTATTTAATTTATTATAATCTATAGATATGTTTGTTTCATGTGTATTCAGTGTTAAGTATTATAATTTTTTAAATCTCTGGGGAAAATATTATGTATTGTAAGAACACATCATATAAATCGACTGGTTTTATGTTGACTGTCGAACTATCACCTTCTCCTTTGCTTAGACTTGGGGTTGACATTGCGAGTGAGCTAATAAAAATCGCGTTATCTAATAACTAAATAAAGAAAATTAAGAAACATGAGGAAGTTAACAAGAACTAAATAGATTTTATCTAATATGTATATAACTTATACGAAACTCCATAAGCAAAAACGAATTGTGATGATCAGAACTTGTATACCCACGAGAATACATCATCAATTGACTAGTTCTACGTTAACTATACTATCACAAACATTCCTTTTTTATTCAAACTTGAGACCGAAAATACAAATAATCTCATCCAAACATAGTTTTTAGTGCAAAAATTTGTTTAAAAATATGACAAAAAATATTTGAATTTATTTGTATAGTGTTAACAAAAATTCAAGCTTATGTGTACACTAAAAGGAAATATCACCTAATACAATTTCTTTTCTTTTTTTTTTTAAAAAAGATAGTCCATGCGACGTGTAAATCTTATCATGTAATTAATCTACTTTTTTTTTTTTTGAGTGTATTGATAATGGATAAAACTAATAATAACTTGACATATATTAGCAAAGGTTGTTAGTCATGTCAATAAGAAATTAAGAACTAATAGAAATTTATCTTCTTATCTTATTCTTAATCACATAGACACTTGAAAGAAATGTAAAATTAGATGCTAACCAACTTTTCATTTGTAAATTTTTGCTACTTCTAAACTTAATTGGATAAGAACGTACTAACATTACTCTATGTCGAAAGTCGCTAGAAAATTCTTGCAAGAAAACGCAGAATTGAAGACGGCAACCAGGTTTCTTCGACGACTTGGAAGAGACGTCATGAACGTATGAATATTGATCAAAGAATAGAAAGAATAATCATTAGATACGTAATCAAAAGTAATTCTTCTTCGATTACTATTCGAAACGACATGTGTTTGAAGTTATATATTGAGATTAAGAAGAGGAAACTTGGTTTGGAAAGTATCCATTATACGTAGATTTGTTTGATTTAGATGTTCTTGATACGCATATATTTTATGGTATCAATGGGTTGATTGTTTATGCTGAGGTATCATAACAGGATGTTGATGCTATTGGGCCTTTAGAGTTTGAAAATGGAGATTCATATTTTGAAAATAGATGCTTGGTACTTAAAATTAAGTGTTGACTTTAGGTACTTGATATTTTAAGAAGGAGGGCTTGTGCTTAACCAACTACTGATAATTAATACTTGACATAAGTTTTTTTTTTTTTTGTCTAGTAGATACTTGATACTTAAAATTAGGTGCTTGATCTGGGTAGTTGATACTTGATTAAGGATTTTCGTGTTTTTTTAGAATGATACTCATCATTGGAATCGGAGCTTTAGGTACTTAATACTTTAAGAAGAAGCGTACAACACATAAATTTTATATTTTTTTGTTTAGTAGATACTTGATACTTAAAATTAGGTGTTTCATTTGGGTAGTTGATACTTGATTAAGGATTTTCCTATTTTGTAGAATGATACTCATAGTTGAAATCGGAATGGAGATGGCTATGAAGAAATAGATGAAAAATGGAAGACACTAGGTTTTAGTGGAGGAATCGGAGACTTTTCAATTTCTTCCTTTTTTGTTTAGTTTGAAAATAATAATAAAAATTTTGAAATTGAAATTAATCATGAAAAGATTGATTAGGAGACTAAAAAATAGGAAGATTACATAGATATTGATTAGAATACTTAAAATTAGGAGATAATTTAGCACATTTTAAAGGAGAGAGAAAAATAGTCTAGGTATCTACAAGTTAGAGAGAAAGAATAGAAATAAGGGATTACTATAATTTTTTAGGATGGTAGGGACTATTAGGAAATATGGTAAAATATATTCTATAGTTATGTAATTTTTCTAAATTTAAAATTTTTCTTTTTTTAAAAAAGAATTACCACGATTTGGGTCACATATCTTTTTATAGTAATAATTTGAAAAAATTATATAACATATTGAGGTTATGCAGTTTCATAGCATATAAACACTTATACATGTATCTGTGTATCTAAAAGTCTTATTGGTATTCACTATCCACACATACATCTTACTTCTACTTGAAAACACATATTCGCGCTATTTAAATCTATATGATAAGTTGAATTGGAACAATTTGTGTAAAAAAAAAAACACTTACATAACATATTAAGGTTATGCAATTTTACAGCATATATACACTTATATATGTATGTGTGTATCTAAAAACCTTATTGGTGGTCACTATCCACACATACATCTAACTTCTTCTTGAAAACATACTCGCTCCATCTAAATCTACATGATAAGTTGAATTAGAATGATTTATCTGAAAAAAATTACATAATATATTGAGATTATGCAATTTTACAACATATACTTATACATGTATCTGTGTATCTGACAACCTTATTAATAGTCACTATCCACACATACATCTAATTTCTATTTGAAAACACATAATCGCTCCATCTCAATCTATATGATGTAGTTAACGTAGAACGATTTATGTAAAAATATTACATAGTATTATTAATTAAATAATTTCAAAATAATTATATTAATAACTAATGAGAGATATAATCTTCAATTTTATTTCAAAAGTATTACTCTTAGCTCATGAGTCAAATTATGACTATCCAATTTTGTCCTTCACCTACTTCTAGTGTATATATTTAACGATTTTCTTTTTCCAAGCTACTACCTGTATCATTTATCACCACCGCCAAAAAGAGCAGCACAATTTAATTTTATACACCTAATATTCAACTCTCATGTCTAACGAAAAAAAAAGACTAAGAAAGGTTTGACCCGTGATAATAATTGCAACAAAAATTGCCTGTTTTGATTCATTTAAAAAAGGAAAAATTACGTGAATAAGCAAATATATACTAGTTAATTAATTAATATATTTGTGGTTTGAATTAATTACGGCTCGCGATAAACATGTAGCTATAATTATAGTTTGAATTTTGTATAATTTGTGCGAGTTATACAAACATTGTGCATGATCGTACAAAAATTGTGTGCGAAGCAAATTGTATAGCGAAATATACAAACACTGTGAATTATTTTGTGAATTATATAAATGTTGTGTATGAATAATATATGAAATATACAAATACTATACAAAAAATACAAATTATATAAATGTATATAAATGTTATTATAACTATAATTATGAAATGTAATTACCCAAACTGTGATTATAGAGCATAATTAAGTTTTATATATTTGCTATTTATGAAATTTATCCTAAAAAAAATGTTATAAATTTTTTTTTAAAAAATTATTTTTAACACCATCAAATGTTGTTACCAAAGTCAGAGAAGATCCTTTAATTACTCCAAATTTGGAATAAAATGAATAAATTTGATTTTTTAGAATGAAGCACTTAATGTTGCTTCTATATTTTTTCTTATATCTACTAGACTATGTATTCGTGCTGGCATAAACTCAATATTTGTTATTTTATTAACTTAATTTATGTAATATTGATAGAATTTATAGAGTCAATTAAATTTTAATATAATTTTTAAATATTTTAAGTTGTTAATTTTTTGTGATTTATAGTGTTCTTTATATACATAATATATGTTACTTTTTCGGTTTCTATTTATGTGACGCCAATATAATTTTAATTTTTTTTATTATTGTGATCTAGTATATTACTTTTAATTTCAAATTAACTAAGTTGCTTTGTTTGTCTCATTATGTGACATTGATAAATTAATTTCAAGAATCAATCGAATTTTTAATATTTTTTTAATATTTGAGGTTGTGAGTTATCATGATTATTATTTTTATACAGTTCTTTAAATTATTGTAATTATACTAAATGAAAATTTTCTTTTAAAACGGATTAAAAAAGTGTAGCAAGTAATTAGTTGGCACCTTGACCAACCTTTATTGTTGAATTAATTAAAAGTTAGGTGAAGGACTTTTGAGTGATGTTGATATATTTTTACAAATACACGCCAAGGAAAATAAAATATCCAATAAAATAGAGCCAACTTTATGGTACACTTCACATAGCTCATTGTACAAGCCAAATTAAGTCTCACTAAATATTGGGCATACTAGTGTTACATTGTTGAATGTGTAAGTTTTTGGTCTCTGATTAATTTGAATTCATCTCATGTAAAATTTTATAAATAAAAAAACGTTTTTTATCAACTTATTTCATTTTATATGATGGGGATTCATACTATTTAATTTTCTTTCTGAATTTAAATTTATAAATATTTCAAATCATTAAAGATAATGTTTATATATTGAAAACTATATATATAAATGACCATCAATGATTGTGTCGCGATGTATCAGAGCTTCAACTTTAATTGGAGATCACAATTTTAAAGTCAAAGTACGAAATGTTTTCTTTCTTTATGATGTACAAATTCCAATTAATTTGACTTTAAAATAAGATATCATACATCGAAATAAAAGTTATTCATTTTTAATATAAATTGTTCTCTCTTATTAATAGTAAGCATAAGTGAAGTAAAGTAAAATAAGAAAGAGCATTGTACTCTTTCTTTTTGTTAAGGGATAAGAAAAATGTCTATCTTCATGAAAATTAACATCTTCTTTATTGTGTTATGTTTTTTGAGCTTAGTTTCATCTCATCCACAATCTTATAATGCAATATTTAGCTTTGGTGATTCGCTCGCCGACACCGGAAACTTCCTTCTCTCCGGTGCCATGACTTTTCCGGTCATCGGAAAACTCCCCTATGGAGAAACTTTCTTCAAACATCCCACTGGCCGGTGCTCAAATGGAAGATTAATTGTTGACTTCTTTGGTAATGTTTCTTTTGTTATGTTTATTTCAATGTTAGTATATAAAGTGTCCGTTTTTAAGGATGTGATTTAGAGGTCAACAAGTTAAAACGAGAACTATGAGGTTTGAGGCTCAAATCTTGGTGGAAGGCTAAGAATATACACTAGGTTAATTTTTTTTGTATGTCTAAATTTTGATAGGTAAAGTCACTCGATATCTATACTGATCGATGAAAGACAACAAATATTCAATTGAATAATAGGTTGAGATGCACACAAACTAACTAGATTCTTTGTCATAAGGAAAAAAAAGTTTGAAACAATACGATGGTAAATGATCCCGGGGGGAAGGGGTGTTGACTTAGGTCGATTTTTCTCTTATGCCTAAATCTAGGGAGGTAGAGTCACCCAATATCAGTATTGATGAGAGGTAGCAAATACACAATAGAATAGTCGATCGAGACAAGAGAGGATTGTTCAAATGATAAGTAATATTATGGACGAAGTTCGGGGTGAAAGGAAATTTGAATGAACTTCTTTTGTCAGAAAATTATTCTGAATATATTAATACTATTTTTCATGCATGTATCATATATATTGGTTAATCCTCTAGATTCATTCATATATGATTCTTTTTGAGTGAAAATTTTGATTCCGTCAATATTTATCTATCTAGCTGAGGCATATGGATTGCCATTGCTTCCACCCTATTTGGCATTGAAAAATGGCATAAAAGCAGAAAATGGAGTGAATTTTGCTACTGCTGGAGCTACTGCTATTGCTGCTGAATATTTCTATAGTAAAAATATTACAATTTTGTGGACAAATATTTCTTTGACTCACCAATTGGGATGGTTCCAACAAGTGAAGACTAACATTTGTGCCACTAGAAAAGGTATGGTTATAGTAATTGTTTTTAATTTACCATGGACCATTGACTTTTTCGATCCGTTCTATTTTATGTGATAATACTTCCATATTAATGGTAAGAACTTTATATGTCTTGTCGTTTTCAATAAATAGTAGTGATGGTTTTAATTAAAGCGTAGAGTAATTGTATTTAATTTACTATGGACCATTGACTTTTTCGATCCGTCCTATTTTATGTGATGATACTTCTATATTGATGGTAAGAACTTTATATGTCTTATCATTTTCAAGAACTTTATATATATATATATATATTGGATGCTAAAATGAATATTTTTTCTATAAAAAATAGATTGATGTTATTCTTTTTGAGATAGATAAAAAAGAAAGTATCACCTAACATGAGATAAAGAAGACTGGTTATTTTAATATGCCATTTTTGGTAAGCTTGCTAAAGCTGAAAGAGCAATACTGCGTACAATAAACCCTTGTTATTGGGTCCTTCCTAGGATCTTGCACATAACCAAGAGTTTTAATGCATTGGGCTTGCTCTTTTTAGTAAGTTTGCTAAATGTTTTTAAAACAATTTGTTTTTCCTTGTTAAACAAATACTAACACACAAATTTTCCAAAAAAGAAAAGGAAAATTAAAAAATGCACAACAATTTTTGGAATTTTCAACAAAAATCATAGTTTTTGTTCCTTTCCCTTGGTGTTTTTTTTTTCCTTTTAATTATTAGTATTAATTAATTTATTTTTTGGTTTGCAGATTGTGTAGAATACTTTAAGAAATCACTCTTTATAGTTGGAGAAATTGGAGGAAATGACTATAACTACCCCTTCTTTGTTGGTGGAAGCATTAAACAACTTAAAGCTCTTGTACCATTTGTTGTTGAAACCATTATTGAAGCAACAAGTGTAAGCTTTGACTCTATTTTTCCAATTTTCATCATCCCATTGTGTGAATTGAATAGTTGAAGTTATAAAATGATTATTTAGACATTTTTAAAAATATATATCTTCAACTCATAAAATAATTATTTAGACACTTTCAAAATATATGTGTCATGTCATTTTTGGGTGACCTTGAGACATAACAGAACGAGTTGAAATGCGTAGTTGCTAGTTCAGAGAAAATTAAGATATCTAGATATGTACTTTCTTATGTGAAAGATTTATTGTTTATGGAGTCAAATAAGTTTTTTTTTTAAAAAATAATATCTATTTTGATTCATTAGTTATATGTTGAGGCCAAAGGATCAATGAGCATTGGTAGACACAAATTTGAGAGAAAAATTTCTTCTATTACTTACAAGAATAGATTACAAAACAACTTTCAACCTCACAAAATACACTCTTTCTTGGTGTTCTTGGTGATTACACTCTTCTTGGTGATATCACACATCTTGGTAATATCACTCTTCTTGGTGATCTTGGTGATTATTATAACTCACACATTCTTGGTGATGATTATAACTCACACATTCTTGGTGATGATTATAACTCACACATTCTTGGTGATTATTATAACTCACACATTCTTGGTGATGATTATAACTCACACATTCTTGGTGATGATTATAACTCACACATTCTTGGTGATGATTTACAAATGAGGATTGCACCTCTATTTATAGTAAATTTACAGGTGTGAATTCTTCAAAGTTGGTGGCCAACTTTGAAGAAAAAACTGCAGCCATTGTTGAATTCAACAATGGTAGTTTCTAGAATGGTGGTTGTTCCCATGGTGACTGTTCCAATGGTGGCTGGAACTTTTCATAAAGCACGCACCCAACAAGCTTTAACTACTTCTCTAGTGTCATCCAATGTTTGCCTGACTTTCCCAAAAGATGATCTTAGAAATTCGAGGCTTCCTTTCACCATCCCAATTTCTTTCTTTATCAGAGCAACTGAATAGGAATTGGAAATAAGCAAATCATTTAAATGTCTGAGGAGAAGATTCATGAAGAGGAAACCATCATCCATAGGAAAGCAAAGTTGAGATGAATCGGGAGCTTTCAAAAATATCTGTTTGATATCTCCCTTCATTCGTTCAATTTCATGCCACAAGTTTGGAGCTGAAAATTCTGCTTCATTGATATTAGTCTCAGAGTTCTCCTCCAATAAGTTGCTCATGAGAATGGATATCTTCCTTGTAAGTACTCCAACGTGTGCCAACATATCATTCAATTTTTCTCGATGGATAAAGCGCTTTGGTATATTGGTGAGAAAGATCAATAGGAACTCCATCATAACATTAATGTTTCTTTGGGTTAGAGCATAATTGACTGCTAGCGCACCTTCCATGCGCCTTTGGAGAAGAATCAGATAATTTTGAAGAATCCTTGGAGATGCTTTTAGGATTTGCTTAACAAACCTTTCTAGTTCTGCTGACTTTGATTCTTTCATGAGCTTAGAAGTACGAATGTATAGAACCTCCAGCTCAACAGGGATTATGTCAATGAGTAGAGTAGTGATCTTAGAAGAGCATTGAAAGACATCATACTCATCGTCCCAGTTAGGATATCGTTTATACTTTCCAGCCCAAAGATCAAAACAGAATTCTGTTACTCTGTCAAATATCATCTGGTAGCGAGGATAGAGATATTCACTTCTTGTTTTATTGACTGCGATGCATTCCATCCCATAGAAATCTCTGAGATGTTTGCATACTTCCCAAAGAATCTTGTATTCACTCATCAGGAGGAGAAGCCAATCAGAACAATACATTGGTAGATCAAAAAGTGTTTGAAGATGCTTTCCCTGTACTCAAACATTTTCTCCTCTGTCGTCGTTGCTACATAATCATTTTCCAAATTCAAGTAACTTTTTATCTCTTTCAGCAGCTGAGGGGCAAGACATGCCATGTTGTATTTCGTTAAGATTGATTCATCTTCATCTTCATAGAAAAGTGACCGAATAAGTTCGTCAAACTCTTCTATATTCTGGGACATCCTGTCATAAAAGTTATCCAAACTCGAATTCCCAAACAGGACAAATGTTCTCAGGAATCTCAGCTCCATTCTTTGCTTTTCAAAGTCATCCAATTTTGAAGCTTTTAACTCATTCCTTATTTTCTTCAAACCATCCAAGAAATCATCAATAAGATTCCTGATTCTTCTTCTTTCATCCTCAAATGACAGCTGCTGCTAAATTCAAAAAAAAAACCCTCACTTACCGCTATGATAATTGTTGTAGAAAACATACATTCAATTTGAGATGTTACAGGAAATTGTAATGTTGGACAACTTAATTTTTGTCACTCGTTAATCAGGTTTGATTTATATGAGGATTTTGTATGTGTTTTGTCAAGTTCATATGGCTATTTATGTTTGACAGAGAAAAGTATTTATTTAGAATTTTTCTATGGATGCCATCATTTAATCCCAAGGAAGAAACAACTAAAGCTTGGGTATGGATTTCATTGCTAGAGTTACTGTTGAGGGGCATTACAACAAACAGAAGCCAGTGGAAAACGCAATGAAGAAGAAGAAGTAACGAAAGAGAAGAAGAGGAGTAGCATGCAGTAGCAGAAATTACTCAGATGAAGAGAGAGTTTCTCTGCTCCTTTATTAACTTGGAGAAAAAGCCTCTAGTTTTCATGTTAACTGAGGATACATATATATAGTGGGAG
>JAABOM020000075.1:1045020-1059490 GCA_011800125.2 Solanum clarkiae | reverse complement strand
TACACTCTAACTCACACTCTTGGTGATGCTGAATGAAGGAGCTCAGCAGCTCCTTTTATAGGGGAAATTCTACCCCATAGATGTCATGGGTGATATCACAATGAGAACATAATAATCAACAATGGCAGCCACCATTTTTGACAACAGTCATTGTTGAACCTGCCATTATTGAACAAGCAGCCAATTCAACGATGGTGGCTTCTAGAATGGTGGTTGTTCCCATGGTGGCTGTTCCAATGATGGCTGGATTCTTCATTATATCGACTTGAACTCTTTTTGTTTTGAATTAATTGTCATGTTTGGCTTCTCACAAGTCAAACTATGTTAACTTGTATCAACATTTCAAAGTGTATTTTTTTGGATTTTCATCATATTAACATGAGAAAAATTCAACTTGTAATAATATATAAATTTAAATTTTAATATATTGTATTGATCTGATTCAATTTAATTAGCTTCGAAACTTAGTTTAATTAACTCTTGGAAAGTAAACATGCTGATAACTAATTTGAGACTGATGAAATAATACCTTGCATATAGTTTTTAAATATATAAATTTCAGTTTAAATATCTTGTCTCTCATACTCCGAACCCTTCACATTAATTAATACATATTAGTATATATTAACTATTTCCTTTTCTGAAAACAATCTCTCTATCTCTATGAGGTAGCGGTAAGGTCTGCGTACATTTTACCCTCCTCGTGAAATTTCACTCGATATATTGTTGTATTAACTATTTCCCTTTCTTAATTAATTATATTCTTAGGTATTGATAGAAGAAGGGGCAGTTGAATTACTAGTACCTGGAAATCTCCCAATTGGTTGTTCAGCAGTGTACTTAACTTTATTTGGCACTACAAACAAAGATGCATATGACAAAAATGGATGTTTAAAAGCCTACAATGCCTTCTCCAAGTATCACAATGCTAAGCTAAAACTAGGAATTGAGAATTTAAGAAAAGAATATCCTCATGCAAAGATCATATATGGTGATTATTATGGAGCTGCCAAGAGATTGTTTCATGCCCCAAAGCATTATGGTAAGTTCATGATGAACTTTAGATTCTTGTTTTTGAAAACATTATCTAATTTTGTAAAAAAAATTCGTTTATGGTGGATGTCATTGAGTTTTGAATATCGAATGATTATACTGATATATATAATCTTTGATATATAACTATTAAGGATTATAGTAGAATGAATAGGATCCTTCTGATCTTAACTAGACGTCTCGAATCTGGATCCTGAAAATGTAATCATGATAGAGTGTATATACCCTAGTCGATTCATCGTTCAACAAATAATGCATATATGTTATAAAAGTGATGTGTATATACCCTAGTTGATTCATCGTTCAATAAATGATCCATATATACCCTCGTCGTTTAACACAACTTTGTTTAAGTTAATTTAATTTCTTCTTATTTTGACAGGATTTTCTAGTACACTAGTGGCATGTTGTGGTGGTGGAGGTCCATACAACTTCAACAATTCAGCAAGATGTGGTCATATTGGCTCTAAGGCCTGTTTGGATGCTTCAAGTTTTGCAAATTGGGATGGAATTCACTTAACAGAGGCAGCTTATCACCACATAGCCAAAGGATTGCTCAATGGCCCATTCACTTCACCATCTCTTACATTTCATCCCATCAAACAAATTTAAACTTACTTCATTTTTCTTATTGTCATAATAATAATATGTAAGATTTTTCATTTTCGTCGGAACGTAATATCGTTGTTCATTTAGGATTAATAATGAATTTTGTTGTTTAGCTACGAAATTTTTTCATTGTCTAGGATAATACGTTTGGTTCCTAACTCTTGGACATCCTTGAATACCTTCAACGAAATTTTATCGTCCCAATATAGCTATTTGTGATAATTAAATTAAATTAAATGAAATTGAATAAAATACTCAAAAGGCCTAGTTTATGACTTGAATTCCAAGCCTCAAGGAGGGATAATTTTAAATATACAATAATTTAATTAATTTGCAATAAATATAGCCCTCTTTTATTTACATCAAAAATAGTCCAAAATCATAGTAACTATACATGACTATATAATATAATTTGTCAAAAGTCATAGTAGTATACATTGATTATGCAATATAGATTACTTATGCATGCGCTATACATTGAATATACATAGTAATACACTCAAAAATTGAACATAGCTAGACTATACATGAACTATACATTGATTATACATGCCTATATAGCGAATGCCTATCTTTGGTAAATATTTTGATCGAACAGCTAGACACTGTAATTGTCGCTCTCAAGAATCCCAAATAGGATCATAGACATTTAATGTTGAACACCAAAATTTTTTTGATAATACATGCCCATACAGCGAATGACTATTTCTTTTGATAAGAACAACGATCATGCATTATAATTGTTCCTCCTAGGTATCCCAAATAGTATCAAAAAGACACTTTATGTTAAACATTAAAATTTTATGAGGAAACAATTCAAGTATATGTGTACAAAATATTTATGAGCAAATGAGCACCATCTCAAGAATCCCAAATAGGACCAAATGCAGGAATTCCAGATTTGTTGCAAGCATTCACCACATCTCTACTCCCTTGTGGATTGCTAGTAACAATAACAACTTCAGCTCCCCATTTTCGCGCTATCTCAACGCTCATTTCTGATACATTTGGACGTCCTAGCAGAGCTGTATCATGTATAATCACTTTCTCCTTTGAATGCCCGCTTACCATCTCTTTTATTTCCTTACCAAAATTTTGTTCCACCCCTTTTGTCACCCATAGAAAACACACGTTGGCCGCGCAAGGTTGCAATAAAAACGATAAAAATACACAAATTCCAGACCCTGTTGCAACCACTAGAACCCTATTGTACATGTTTACTAGGTAAGGCAAGCCCGCAAAATGAACTTGTCGTACCCATAGATGGCTAGGGGGATTGGATACTAGGGATTTCGTAAAATCACCAACTGCCCCTGCCAGCATCATGTGTTCTCTCTTCCCATCCGATATGATCCCAAATGCATGCCATTCAGAGAGGGGAGAAGGACTAATACGTCCTAAAATCCCAGGTTTAACTCCTCCCTCGAACTTTATGATTGTTGCATGTCCTGAGGGAGACGTGACCTTAACTGGAACACGTCTCACGCTCAACCATGGAAGGATTATTAGCACCGTGATACCCAATGTGAAGGAAAATTCTTGTTGTTTGATCAGTTTGGAACCAATTTTCTCCTTGTTATAGGATTTTGTTTCGGGGTCATAAGAAACAGTTAGAGTTATGAAAATCCAAAGAAGCACTAACGCTATCCATCCCATGAAACGATGAATCCTCTCGAAGAAATTATGATGGAGATGTCGAATGAGAGGAAATGCAGCGAGGGAAGAGAAGGAGAGAAGCGAAAGAATGGCAAAAGAAACTATAACGATTTCATGGGAAGTGTTTTCTCTGTCATTCAACGTTAGGGTTAACGCGTAAATGAGCCAAGCAATGGATGAAATTGCACAACCACTATGGATTCCACCGAGTGACTGGAGTAAAGAGGTAACAATAGTTTTGATTCGTACAGGAATCCATGACCATCCTAAGCAATTAACCGCAAGCCAAAAGAGTACTCTTAGAAATGCTTCGCTTCGACAGAGTGTCAAAGCGAAGATGTTCCCAATTGAAAAGAGGACAGCTTTTTTTCTTGCGTACGGGAAATTTCCCGTACTAGCAAGAATTAAGAAAGTGATATTTAGGACTAAAGATAGCGCGAATAATCGCTTGTATACTGTAAATAAGCCTTGATCAAGAAGGATAATGGACAATCGCAATGAAAACTTATCTTTTTTTTCGCGTTTGCTTAGGGTTTTCGGAGGTAGAAATGGCAATGGTGATGATCCTACTTGAGGAGTTTCCAAAATTGGCTCCTCTTTGTTATAATAGCTTTTTTCAATGTCTGACAGAGTATCTTCATCTTCATCTTCATCATCGTCTACATCTATAACTATATCACAAAAATGACTACTAGTACGACTCATTGATCGTTGAATGAAAGACGTAGACGATGGAACGATTTTTTTGCTAATATTTCCCCATGGTAGCCAAAATCTATTGCTACCATGGGAATTAGCTTCTATAGTAGGTGGTTTGGGGACGGAAAATGGATCGACACGTGGCTTTATCTCGAAAGCTACACCTCTACAACTTGAAAATCTCTCAAACTTGTCTCCAGTTTCCATTTTTTTCGCACGGAATAAAAAAAGAGAAAGTTACATGAAAAATAATGTAAGGTATGGATGAGGAATTTAGGTAGGACATGCTAAAGAAATTGAGTTAATGGTATTTATAGACATCCAAAATCCTTCTTTTTTTTTGTGGTTGTTGCTTGTTGTTCTTTTAATTTTTAATTCATAAATGATTAAAGAATAGATGCATTATGTTTTAGGTAGTTCATATATATATATATATATATATATATATATATAAACTTCCATATATAGACTAATCGTGCATCGTGATAGATGGTTGACATCATATTTCTCTTCATTTTTAATCAGAGTCTCATCATCATTGTTTGGGTATGAAAAATTTTACATCGGAAATGCCACCTCAGAGATGCATCGCGATATGTGAATTTAGATTACGTAATAGAGTTTTAATCCCGCTGTGGATGATAAATAACTTTATTTTTTAAAAAAAGAACTTCACTGTATAGGGTTTGACGTTCTCTTAGTTTATATTATATAAACTTTAATATATAGGCCAATCGTGCATCGTGATAGATGATTGACATCCCTTTTTATTTTTAATCAGAATCTCATCGTCATTTTTTGGTATGAAAATTTTTACATCGGAAGTGCGCCCTCAGAAATGCTTCGCAATACGTAAATTCAGATTAGATAATAGAGTTTCAATACAGCCGTTAGATGAGAAATAATTTTATATTTTTAAAAAAAGAACTTCACTATATAGGGGTTGACGTTCTCCTAATTTATATTATATTCTTTTTGTATTATTATAGAATGTTAATTTCAAGATAATTGTCCATATTATTACAAGATTATATTCTCTTTAAGTAGTTGCTCCCAATGTCTCTTTTTTAAATCTTTTCTTTTTGGATGCATTCAAGTGATCGGCTACTTTAAAAGAACTAATGCATATAGTTGTAAATAGGAATTTATTTTAAAATTATATACATAAATCTTATATTTTAATAAGATTTATCTTATATTGTGTATTAAAAAACTATATTTTATAATGTATATCAAAAAATTATACAAAAAATATTATAAGTTATGATTCTTCTCATATTAGAAAAAATTTAATTTAAAATATTGGTTAATGTAATTTGACTCTCAAAAAGTAAAACATGATAAGTATTTTAAGATGGAGGAAATATTTATTTTTTTAAAAAAATCAGTTAATAACCAGACAATAATTAGAAGTTATTTAACTAAAAAAAAATTTTTTTTTTCCTGATTTTATACAGCATCATTGACATAGTCAAATTCTCAACTCAATGGTGACCATGCAATTAATAAATATATCATATATAGGCATCATAAACATATTCAAACACTCAACAAAAAGATATTTATGCCATTAACAAATATATCATAATTCATATAGCATCATAAAGATACTCAAATTAAATAGTCAACTCAAAGATATAATATTATGCAATTGACAAATATATCACAAAAAATTATCCAACACTCAACTCAAGAAAATAATAATATTAAACACAGATCGATTGTGGTGATATATATATATATATTTTGAGTTACCACTTATACCCTTACACTCTTGAGTGTATTGTGCCGAATGGGTGGATCGAGTCGAATATAAGTAAGTTGAAAGTGAACTTTTTTTTAAAAAAAAAAAACAACTATAAATACAATGTGATATTTACTATGTTGCATTGCATAGTTTGATTAATGAATAATGCATTTACTCAAAGTAATGCATATACTCATATTGTTACCAATATTTTCGCAGAAAAACATTCGCTAGCCATTTTAAATTATCATATGTGTGAGTTTATCTGAACAATTATTAACTATTTGTTAAAATACATTTCAAATATGTAATCATGACCCTAATGGTCATTTTTAGAAATCCTCAAGAAATTTTGCTAGAAAAATGAGTCCGGAGCCCCGAGACACCCTGAATCTATGGCAAATACCCATGAAAAATTGAAAAAACTGTCCAATTCATGTTTCGGAGAATTTTTTTGAGAAAAAATAAACCTGGAGCCCTAACACCCCTCCCCCAATCTGTGAGCTAACACCCACAAAAAACTGAGAAAATCGTCTTATTCCTGTTCTGGAGCTCATTAAATGCTATCGAGAGCCGTCCGACACCACCAGGCCTACTGGAACTCTTAGTGGACTCGTTACTGATGGGTACGTAGAATATTCTAAGAAACATGAGTTTGGTGCCTCGGCACCCTCAAATCCATGGGATAAATCTCCCACAAAAAGCTGAGAAAATCGCTTGATTCCTGTTCCGGAGCCTATAAAATGCTACCAAGCACTGTCCAATGCAACCGGGCTTACTGAAACTTTTAGCGGACTCATTACGGATGGGTTCATAAAATTTTTCAAAAAAAATGGGCTTGAAGAGTATAAAACTCAAACAATTGAGATACTTAGATGTATTTTTGACCATTAGCTCTAAAATAAAATGGAACCTACAATATCATTTAGTGTGAACCTATTAACTCCTGATCTTAATAAATAGACTTACTCGATACATATGTTTGTTGAATGACAATTTGATCAATACGCATATAAATTGACCTGAACACGATCATATCGAAACAACTAATAAAATCAATAACACTGAAAGAAACTTGGACTAATTACCTCAATGGTATACAATTGAGTATCTAATTAAACTAGATGCCGAAAATGAACAAACAATTGACCAAAATAAAAAAAACAATTTGGAGCATTCATCCTCACATAATAATTCTTGCATAAATAACATTTTTGAAAAATTCGAATAATTATGCGCTCCTGCTAGAACCTCTACTGTTTGGACTCTCTAAAAATATTGTTAAATTCATTTTTGGTGAATTCGACACACGCCCATAAATATTTGAAAGAGTCCAAATCATCGAACATTGTACCAATTATCTTATTTTCAATATAATAAATAGTATCAATTTTTCATGACTGCTTATTCGGCCTCCATATATCCTTCTAGTTGACCTGATAATATTACCTTCGTATTGACTGTGTATATAAGTTAAATTCTAATCTTACATAACCAATGATGCATAAAGAAGTTGGTTCCAAGTGTCTGGTAGACCAGGAAGGCACCAATGACTACAATCATTACCAGGGTGTTGGCCACTATATGCTGATGGATGGGCATCCTTTCTTAATTGTGACAAAAATGTGATGTCAAGGAGATAAACTTGTGTCTTAATACTACCTAGTACTTTGTTAACAACAGTAGTAGATGGTGGTAATCCTGCTGGATATGTTGATCCTGATAGTGGCACTTGCTCTGAGTTGCAATTCTTTGTTGATGAACCCCATTCCTTGCCCCTAATTAATCACAAAGTAAACATCATTAATGTGACTCATAAGCGTTGGAGGTAATCCAGGATGTGTTTGATATGACGAAAGTTATTTTTCAAAAAAATATGTAACATAATGTAATTCATAAACTTTGAAGGTTGCAAATTCAGCACGTGTTTAGTATGACTGAAGTCATTTTTCTAGAAAATGTGTAACATAGTGTGAGTCGTATGCTATCAATTTAGATAGTTTAACCCTCATACTCTGACTTACCTCACATAAACTGAAATAAAAGGAAGTAAAAATTAAGATTATCATAAGAAAAACGACTTCGTCGTATAAGTAGGTGAAAACTTACATATAATGAGTAGGAGAAATGCCTTGGAAGAAGACTTTGGTTTTAGAAGAATCAACATTTTGATCAAGCCATCTTCCCCAAGTTGTTAGGCCTTTGTAAAATGCCATCAAACGATCCATATCTTTTGATACTTTAGTGCCTTCTTGCATGTAGTCCCATCTATGCAACAATAAAAATTGGTCATTTCATGTATGTACTACTTCTAAAATGACTAATATAAATACAAAATTAAGCAAAAATTGCTAATTTCGTCCGAACTCTTATCTAGTTATGGCCATGTCCATGTCTGAATTCTAGTCTCGTCTCACCTATTGTTAATAGAAATTTTTGTATACTACTTCAACAACAGCAACAACATATCCAGTGGAATCTCACAAGTAGGGTCTGGAGAGGATAAAATGTAGGTAAATCTTATCACTACCTCATACAGATAGAGAGACTGAAGAATTTTGAAAAAGAATCAGACCCGCACATAAATACATGACTAATTTCCTTGTGTGTATAGTATGTTTTGAATTATTTTGAGTAGAGATGAAAAGTGGAAGTTAGATATATATTTTACCCTTGAGACTTTCCCTTGTGAGTCCACCAATGCCAAGAGTTGAAAATCAACATGTCCATTCCTTTCCATGCATCACCTTGTTGTATAGAATCCAATTTCAATACCCTTCCAATTTTCTCTCTTACTATATCTACCAAATATGGGGTTCTATAAAGCAATAAAGTTACTCCATACTCCTGTGAAAATCATCATTAGGAGAATTAGCAAAAAATTTAAAAAAATTAAAAATGTGTGAGATGAAGGTAGCGAAGTCAGATTTTTTACTAAAACGATTGGAAATATAAAGAATTAATAATCACGGAATGAAGCTAAAGAAGTAGGTGTTTGAATTGGCTTATTTAAGTGATTTAGGCTTTTAAGTTTTTTGGAAGTGTTTGGGAACAACAAAAAATGATTAAAAGTAATTTCTTTAGGTTGAAAAGTAAAAAGAAAAAGAAAAAAAAAGTCGAAAGTTGATTTTCTCCAACTTATGACTTTTAACTTTTAGCTTATAAGTCATTTTTAAAAAGTCAATTCAAATGCCCCCTTAGTATATAAAACATAATATTTTGACAACGAGGTTCAGATGAATCCCCCTTGCACTCTCCTAACTTCGCTGGGGTGCAGGAGAGTAAAATTAAATCAATATTCAGAAGTTAAATTAAGATTCGAAGTTAATGAATTTTAAATCACCATTGACAATCAAAATATTTTTACATATTTAATAGATTTCTAATACATATATTGAATCTAATCAATCAAACATTGAATGAAGTTTAATGAAAATCCATTTTTTAAAATATAAATTGTAACGATGATACTATACAACAATGAATTAATTAGAAAATGTTATTTCTTTGTTTAAATTTGGAAATAGCATTTTATTGTTTAAAATAAAGTATAATTGTTGTTCATCACGCCTCTGACAAATCACGGGTTTTACTCAATAAAAAACAAACAAAAAGAAACAAAAATAAATCTTGTCTACCATGCACATTCTGAGAAAGCTAAAATTGCCAACTTCTAGAGAAAAAGAAAAAAGATAAAACATTTTATTAAAAAAAAAAGAAAAAAAAGTTCAGTGTACTAAAATTCCTGATATGTGTACAAATCGGGGAAGAATCCGAGTACAAGGGTCTATTATACATAGTTCTATCTTATATTTCTGCTAGAGGCTTTTTTCAAAACTTAAATCGTGACCTCCTGGTTACATGGCAATAACTTTACCAGTTACCAGTAACTAAAGACGATTTTGTCTTTAATACTCGAGCCTTGAAATAATATTTAACAATCTACCACTATTTTTAATCTCAACAATTATTTATGAAAACACACCTTAACTATTAGATAGAAAAGTGATAACTCAGATGAGAAACTCGCACACTTGATGTATAATATAGATATGAAACTCAAGAAAACTGAATTACTCTAAATGTATTCTTGATCGTTAACTCTAATAAATATTAACAATCTTTTTTAAATTGTCTTATATTAAAAAAAATGGTACTACTTTCTTCATTTCATTTTATATGACAATATTTATACTTTAAGTTTTGTCGATTCTTCACTTCTAATGTTGTATTTCTGTTGAATTCTCCAAAAATACACTATTTTTGGTAATCCAACATGCACTCGCTAACACTTTTGAAGAATCCGAACAACATAATTATACTTGACACAAATTTAATTTAAGAAAAATCAAACACTTCTTCTAAAACTTGTAGTCAATCATAATATACTTATGATTATAATAAAATGTCACTAAAAATTATTTTCAAATAATTAAAAAAAAATGTTTTTGAAAAACTAACCTGAAAAGTCACAGAAGAAATTGATTCTTTTCTTGAAAAAGAATAGGGTGAATTTGGCATAGATGAATGTAACATACAAGCCAAAGATTCCCACATGTTCAAACTCAATGAATCACCAACAAACATTATTTTTTTTCCTTTCCATTTTTTCAAGAAATCCACTCCATCAAATCTGCAATAAATAAATAAAAGTATTTAAAATAATATATAAAATAAATAAAAGTGAAGAAAACAAAACTTATAGGGACACAATATCAATCAAAATCTAGGGAAGGCAAAAAAACAACAAGTATAATTATATAATAAAAGAACAAAAGAGTGACTTATATATGTGACATGACATTGACAATACCTAAAAAAATCTAGAATTTGAAATAATTTTTTAACTTTTTTAAGGTTCTTATTTTCGTACTATTTTTGTCAAATTGAATATCAATATTACATAAAAATCTTTCATTACATCAAAGGAATTCAACGATTCATATATTGAACCCCTTAGCTCTATGTAGCTCTGTCTTAAACGAATATAAATTTTTAAAAAATGTTATATCGATGGTTTAACAACAACGACAACATATCAAGTACTTTAGTCTTATAATAAGATGAAGTTTGAAGAAGATAGACTCATGTATGTAGACCTTATACCTATTTCACGGAGGAGTTAGATAGAAGAGATTTTTTCAAGACCCTCGACTCAATAACGCATATCAAAGAACATATCAATACTATAGTCCTATAAGGTGTTTGAGTCTGAAAAAAATAGAGTATATCAAATCTCATCTCTACCTCATGAAGGAAGGCTATTTCAAGACTTCCGACTGAAATGAAGCATATAAACAACAACAACTTTACCCCAATGCCTCAAAGGTTCCCGCCCATTGTGGGGTAAAGGGGGGTCGGATGTATGCAGCCTGACCCATATGTTTAGAAACATAGCGCGACTGTTTCCGAAAATGAAGCATATAAAAGAATTTATATTTTTAGTACCTTGGTAAGTTGCAAGAAGTAGGCTTCCAAGCATATTTGAGGTACTCTTTATCAGGTCTTCCATATTTTTGACAATCAAATTCTGGATCAATGAATGGACAATTTGAAGATTGGTAAAGAGGAAATGAAGGGTCAATTACCCATTGGCCTTGAAATAAATTGCAATTACTCAATAATCCTCTATTATTTATTCTCAAATCACTAACATTATTGTGTGCCACAATCTCTGCTTTAACAATTTTTGCAGAAATAAATAAAATTATTAAGGCTAGTGATTGGAGTAACAAATTTGACATAACTTGTAAAAAAAAATGTTTGGTTTTGGATTTTTTTTCTTTTTTGGGTAAAGAAGAATGGAGAGAAAGAAAAGAGTACTGTGGAAAAGAGAGTTGGTGCTACAAAATTGATTCAATATGTATGTATATATATAAAAAAAATATATATATTTGTCTCGACTTATGTGGCGGTATTTAATTGGTGAAAAATCTTTTGAATATGAGATTTATTAAAAATATCATGTGTATCGCTTTTTTGAAAGCTTGCTCATGTAAAAATTTGAAAATTGTCCTTGACAGAATATAAAATAAGATTACATATAATAACTCCTTATAACTGAACTTTTCCTCACAAATTGTGCGTAGTGAAAATTTTAATGCATCGGACTTGCTTTTTTATCAATCCACTTTTCTTGTCCATTTGCATCAATTACCCATGTTAATTGTTCCCACCATACATTAAAAAAATAAGGTACATTTTCTTAATTATGATTTAATGACACTTTCTTTGTATATAAATGGATTAAAATAATATTCCCTTTATTTAAAAAAATTATCTTTTTTTAGCCTGTTTCAAAAAAATAAATAAACTATTTTTCTTTTTAACTTCAGTTTTTCACATGGCATATTTAACATCACACGACTAAAGAACATTTTGATGCATTTCACATAATTTTAATTTAATATCACAAAATTAAAAAATCTTCTTTATTTTTATAAATTTTGTGGCAAATCAAACCAGATCAATCTTTTTTAAACCGTGATGAATATTAAAGTGAAAAATAGCAATATTATATTCATTTTAGTTGAATAACTAAATGAGGAATTTGCATCCATCCTAAGAACTTTAGAAACTAAAAAAGAAACACTATATCTATGCTTAGAGTATTTCTTTTTCATCATTTTTTTCTTTTTTTGGTTTGCATTTATTCTCTCACTTTATATATATAAATATAATCTTAGTACACTAAATTAAGTTAAACATTTAACTGAATACTCCTATCATGTTATACAAAATTTCAACATAATATTCCTTGTTAATCCCAAGACATAATTGATAATGTTAAAGTAATATAATTATATAACTTTACAATCATTAAAAAAAATTTAAAATATTTTTAATCAAGTTGCCGGTGATTACGGCACCTATTACAGTCTAGATATTTTATTTTGGAAATTTTATTTTTTCTTTTTAAATTTTTTTAATTAAAAAAAAAAGGAGTTTAGCTTTATATTTGTATATTATTTTAAATGATTGAAGAATAGAAATTTCCAAGAAAATTCTTTGCCAATTTGCAGATAAATTTCATAATGATATAATGATCCTAGACGTCTGCTATTATTATACGATGGAATCATGCCTTTATGAGTAGAAGTTGTTTCCAGAAAAAATTATAAGTCTCCAGTATCAAATCAATTAGTCTCACAAAATGTGAAAGTTTAAACAAATAATTATAATTAAAAAAACTTGATACATTAGAAAATAAATATTTATCTAAAAAAAACTTAGTAAAAATTGAACAGATTAGATCATGATCAATCATGACCTAGTTTTAGTTCATTTCAATCAAAATAATATTTAGACAGATCATAATCAATTTACTTTAATTTACATAAATACAATCTAAATCACTTATTTAATACATATAATAAAAAATTATAAACTTTAAATCGTAAATTCGCTTTTATTCCTGGCCATTGCCATGATACACACTTGTTTTTTCCAATGGTAGTGTGATTTGTGTTGTGACTTTTGTCTACTGTAGAGCTGGAATCACACTGCTTTGTCTCTTCAGACAAGTTGTTAAGGGTGGACCAAATAGATTTCAAAAATTATTATTTATAATACCTATTATTTAAAAAGGAATTCTTTCAATATTATCGACTTATCTATTTTATAAATAATATATTTTTCTATTTTATTTTATGTAATTCTTTTTGATTCATCCCAAAAAAAATATACAAATCTAATTAATTAATATCAAACATCAAATCGAATAAAAATAAATCTAAATTAATTAATATCAAATATCGAATCGAATAAAAATAAATCTTGAATTTCTCAATTAATCTATTGTCAATGCACATGCACAGCCACTATAGTCATGAGTCATTGTCACCACCAACCTCATTCTCCTTTTTACCTATTAAATACCACTAATTGTCTTTTTTTTTTTTTTTTTTTTTTTTTTTGATATTCGGAGTCCATTAAGCTCAGATTAAATTCGGATTGCACATTTTAAAATTCGAACCCGAGATCTTGTTAAAGGTGAAGTACTCCCACCGATAAGTCACAACCCATGTTGGTCACTAATTGTCTACCTTTACATAATTGATCTTCAGAAACAACAAATATAATAATTTGTCCATCTTATTTTATATGATACATTTTTTTAGTTTGTCTTAAAAAGAATGTTATCTTACTAGATTAGAAACAATTTAACTTTACAATTTTTCCTTTAACCTTAATGAAATGATTTTCAAGCACACAAATATTTATGAATGATTTTTAGACCACAAATTTCAGAAGTCTTATTTTTTTCTTAAACATTTTGTCAAGTCAAACAATACCTAATAAAATAGGACCGAGGGAGTAGAAAAAAGATTGTTGGTTTGAAATAGTTGAGGCATTGGTCTTGTATGTAAAAATTTTAGTAAATACACCATATTAAGAAAATATTCATTATTTATAATTATTTAATTTTGATATATGTATAATTCACTTTTAATATATAATACAACTTTTTTTTATCAAAACAAGTCTAATATATTTTGAGGTACTTATAGTACATCTATATTGCATGCAAAATTATTTTATACATAGTATAAATCAACTATATTACATTCACAATTCATTTTTAACACATAATGCATTTTTTTTTTAATCAAATAAATATAATACATATATAATTCACTTTTAATACATAATAAAATAATTACAATCATAAATATTTTTTGAATATAATATGCCTAGCTAATAAAT
>JAABOM020000075.1:1004459-1022314 GCA_011800125.2 Solanum clarkiae | reverse complement strand
AACATCAAATATATATATATATATATATATATATATATATATATATATATAAATAATTTGAATCATATATAAATAATATAGTATTTTATCGAAGGGATTCAGATGAACCAACTCGATCCTACCCTTGCCTGTGATATTTACTAAGCACATTGAATCATTTCTTTTTTTTTTTTTTTTTTTTACCATTTCACTATTTATTTACTCATTTGTTAAATTAAATTTACGTTGCTTGTTCCTATATATTTTGACTGTAATAAACTTTTATAAACAGGAAAATATATATGATGTATTATTTTTTACACTAAAGTGATAAAACACACACACACACACACATTTTAAGCAGTTGAATAATAAATATCTTGAATTAAAATAGTGATAGTTGACCTTGTAGGTACAATTGAAAGGTTTTAAATGGCGATCTTTTATGAAACATTTTTAGGATTCTCTTGGCATAAAAATGAATAAATTTTATAATATAGTCTCATTAATTAATTTATAATACAAATGGAGAAAAGACTTTGAGAGAGAATTATCTTTATTTAGGTTTAGTGCAAGCTAGAAGTGCATTATTATATATTCTATGCTTGAAAAAGAAAAAAATAAAGATGCATTTTTGTGGAGACAATTATTCCATCAACCTTGCAAAAGAATTTTTTTAAAAAATTTATTATTATCTTAATATCTATCTCTTAAAAAAAATTTGTATTACTAAATAACAAATATATCAAGAATACACTACAAGAAAATAAGACAAACGAATTCAATCGCTGAATATAAAAAATAAATCGTTAATCTAATTTAACAATGAATTATTTCTTTTAAAAAATAATTAACTATGAACTTTTTAACGACTGATCTATAGAAAATTCAAAGTTTTCATTTTATAGCAGAATTATATTCATTGTTCCCTTCTCCTCTTTCCTCCATGTTATAATTCCTTTTTTTTTCAAAAAAATAAATATATATGTTCTTTATTTTATTAATTTAAAATAAAAGGTTGGAAAAGGAAAAAAAAAAAAAAGCAATTTTTATTTTAGAATAAAATCAAATTTCAACATCATGCCGACAGAAAAGGGGAACTAGAGCCTGGAAATAAGCAAATTGATAACTTCTTTAAAAAAAACAATTATTAATTTTCCCAAAACAAAATCATTTCTAAGATATTGTTATTTAATTTATTGAACTTTTGCACACACCACCATCACTTCAATCTCATTCAATTCACACCAATCAAACTATTTATTCTCTCGATCTCAATTTATCTGATACCTTTCAACAGTTAAATAAATTTTTCTTTAATCGTGATTTTTTATACACTTTTAAATTATTATTATTATGACTTATGATAATTTTTTTAATAGTTTCCAAATATATAAATTTTATTTTAAAGAACTTAAAGATTGCATGTTCAAATTTACGATCAAAATTTGAAACTTTAAAAAGTTTAACTCAATTTATCTGTCATGTGTCAAATTTCAAAAGTTAAATGAATTTTTCTTTAATCGCGATTTTTTCATATGCTTTTAAATTGTTATTATTATGACATGATTTTTAATTATATAAATTTTATTTTAAGGAACTTAAAGGTTGCACGTTCAAATTTATAGTCAAATTTAAAAATTTAATTCTTAAAATTTAAACAATGTCACATATATTGAGACAGAGGATCTATATCTTAACAAAAAAATAATGATGAGAGAAGTCCAAGAAAATGAAAGTTAAAAGAAGAAATAGTTATCATTGTAAAATTTTCCAATAGAAATTAAAAATAATATCTTACAAAATTCAAAACTATTTACGCAACTCCTTAATTAGCACACTATTGTTTTTCTTTCTATGCATATACAAAAAATAAAAAATAAAAAGCAAAGGTTCAACGTAGAGCCAATAACTTCTTTTTAGAATACTACTTTAGTGGAGGAAAAATATTCTTCAAAATGAATATTTAAAAATTATAAAAGAGAAAAGGAAAAAATTTAAAGAAAAAACAAATTCTCTTTCTAATTAACTATTCAAAATATTTAAATTTTATTCTCCATTATCCTTCATTCATATCTTTTTTAAGCACAACTTTTCATATTCACCTTTAATCGTAATGAAACTCCAACATGAAATATACAAAAAATAACTTATACCATAGTCAAAAATAATTTTAATATTATTTTTTTCTCTAGAAGTATTTGACACTGAAACCAACCATTAAAATCAAAAGCAAATACAAACAATTGAGGCAATATGGATGATTCTAAAGTATAATGGAACGTAAAATTGAAATATTTCATTAAATTTGAACTTTTTTTTTTGAATATTGAAAAAAAGAAGATAATAAATACATCATGAATGATTACAGAGAGTCTCTGAGATGCTTTCTAGATGAGGTCTCCATACTCCAACTCTTTTATTCCTTTGTGTTGACACTTTGTTCCTCAGATATTGATTGTCAGAACCCTCTAATGTAACATGTCTCATCTTCTTCTTATTCCTCGTGGATGATCTAGAACGAGTTCTAGACTTTTCACGAGGAACAGAAGATGAGCAGGAGGAGGAGCAGGAGGAGGAAGACGATGATGGCATTGGCATGAGGAAATATATCTTGCCGCGTTGTAGCTCAGCATCAGGAGGGACTATAACAATTTTTGAACTTGAAATTTCTCGATCATTTGATGTGTTTAAGATGTGTTTGGGATAAAGTTTCATAATTTGTGAGGCTTTTATATGGGAATCACTAATTTCTTCAACTTTACCATTAGAATGAACAATTCTAATAACATCAAGTGCACCACATGGAAGAATACAAGCTATGAAACATCTAAGTGCATTTCTCATGATGGATAAAAGATGATCTTTTTTGGGAGGAGGAAGAGGAAGGGAAGGAATATAGAGAAGGGAAAAGAAGTCTCTTTAATGAATTATAAGTATAGTTTTCTTTTTTTAAAAAAAAAAATATTTTTTTTTCTTTCTACCTTTTTGGATAAAAATGATGATATTTTATTTTGTGCTTTTGGGGATTTTACCTTTTTTTTGCTTTCTTTTTGTGTGGATGCTTCTACTTTTTCTATTCCTTTTTAGACTTTTGAGTTATGATTATATTCATATTGCAAGAAAAAAAATTCCTTATTGCAATTATAGGTTTAATTTGTAATATAGCATATTTAGTTGTATATACAATAAGAATTTATTTGGACATTAATATATATTTGAAATTAATTAGTATTAAATTTTTTTAGTTTACTTTTACTGAGAAGATTTATAGTTATGCAAATGTTATGACATATTCAAAGGTACTGTCAAACTCTTATATCCATATAACAATATATTCTGTGTAATTCCATTAGTGGGGTCTAAGGAGGGTAAAATATACGCAGACCTTATCGCTACCTTATAAAGATAGAGAAACTTTTTCCTGAAAATCCTCGTCTCAAAAACTCATAAGCAGAATAAACTAGATATCCATATAAATGTTATAAATATATGCCATGAATAATTGAACCTCATTCTATATTTTTCCTTTATAATCCATCAACATCAGCATCATTTTGCAAATATATGAAATTTGGGACCTATGGGCATATTCCTAATTACTAGTGACACATGTTTATCAATGATTGGATTTGCCAAGTCAGCTCAACATGGGCCCACAACTATTTATAGGACATTTGACACATGTCAACATATGGATGGTTGAATTCTCTTTGTTGGAGTAGTTGAAGAGACAAATAGCCAAAGAGAAAGGGCAATGAATGGAAAATAATATTTTTTTTAGTACTCAAATGCTAATAAATTTAAAAAATCTTATAATTACATAATTATTAGACATAATACACAAATTTTCAACAATTTTATTTCTTTGTTTAACTCCATTCATATTCAAACTTTGTAACATATGATTGAAACAAATTAAAGGGAGGTTTTTTAGAAGTCACTTTCTTCCCCTTAAGAACTAAAATATAAGAGATAACAATCTTTTTATGATTCTATCTCAGCGTTGAGAATTATCAATATTCATGTTGATCAAGTTACTCAAAAAAGTAGAATTTCGTATGACTGATCAAAGCAATCAAAGATGTAAGTCTTTTTTTTGTTTGTTCTTCTTTAAAATGAAAAAGAAACCGTTCTTACTCTCATAACTCAAGTTATTGGATAACTTCGATCTTTCATCGAAAAGAGACACTTGATTTTGAATTTGACCAATTGAGATATCAGGAAATAATATTCTTAATTTCTTCATTTCAGCGACTCTCCCAAAATTCCCTCATCTGAGATCTCTGGGGAAGAGGATCAAGTTGGCCCTTGCGAACAGTTTAATGCGCTATCTCGTTTTGAGAATCATCCATGTTCATACTGATAAGATTATTTAATAAACTAGAATTTCTTATGACTAATTTTTCCATCAAAAATATGTCGAAATTGTATTCGTCACAACTATTCTTGTAAGTCTTTGACATTCAATCAAAAATTTTGATTTTTCATAAAATTTAATTTATTTATTTATTTTGAAAGACAATTTAGACCATCTTTTTCCAAGAATTGAATTTATTTTATTTATTTTTATCTTCTTTTGAGACTAGTTTCAATCTTTCAATATCTTCAAGCAAAGTCAGGTGGGATGTGGTTTTCATGGGAAAATGAGGTGTTAATATGGGCCCTTTTACTTATCTGAAGAGTCAAAGTATAATAGATTATAGTACTTAGAGTAATGTGAAATATTTTTGTCCTATTTCTCAAAATATACTATATTATTATATTAGTTAATAATAATAATAACTAAAAATATTTGTCTCACAACAAAACCATGTGCTTCTTTCTTATCATTTACCAAAAAGTTACAATATTCAAGAAACAAATATACTCCACGCAGGATTTTCCCTTTGAAATCAAAGATTTTTCAGATCCAATGCTAGGTTTTCCTTTGTAGTATAATACTCATTAAATTTACTATCAAGAATTGTGGCGAAATAAATAGGATCTCTTCATTTTTAATCAGAATTTTAAATTCAAATCTTGAATATAAATTTTTTTTAGTGAAGAGTGATTCGTTAGATCGTAGCTTGCTGCTGAAAAACGTTGCTAGACTAGTGCGACTCGCTTCGCTCGTCACCCTAAAATAGATTGTATATGGTGTGAGTTCATACTAATTATATCTCCCATACATATATTGAACACCGTCGAAAAATCAAAACAATATAATCATTTTATATCATGAACCAAAAAAAAAAATTGTTCATTATACTATGATATACATATCTAAAGAAAAAGAGGTTAATTAATTAAAAAAAGATTCATTTAATGTACATGAATACTTTACAAATCCATTGGTTTTGCTTTGTTAATCTGGCTTTTGTCCCCATCCCTAGTTGTGGCCCATCCATTAAATGGTTCATATATGGAAGTTGGTGGACAACATGTTAGAAAAAGGAGAGAAGGGTCCCTTTGTGGGGTGGGGTAGGGGGTGGGGGTCCTTTTCTAGTGAAGATATGAAATTGAAACATCATGATAAAATTCAAGATTGATTAATTAGATTGATGGTTGATTTAAGTGACTAATTAGGATACTATATTAGAAGTCACATTTAAGAAGTTTTTCATATTTATTGTCTGTTCTAGAAAGAATGTCGTCATATTTAATGTTAATTTATAACTATACAAACATCTATAACTTATTTTAGATCATTAATTTCGCAAGTTCTTGTTCCTTTTTAAATGTCATATCTAATCAAATCAGGTCACATAAGTTGAAATTAGAGAATGATAAGAAGCAGATAATCTTGATACTATTTTCTCGATCATATATAATATTCGTCGATCTGCTAGTTTCACATCTAAATAATACTCGATAAATAAGAGGTGAAAGCATACAAAGATAGCAAGGCTTCCATCACTTTCAAGCCGCGTCTAAACTAAATTTGGGCAAGGGCCCATATTCTTTCTTCCGTGGATACGCTATCTCTTCCGATCCGATCATATCTGTACTAAAAAAATGCTACATTGACTTTATTTATGGATTCTCCTCTGACATTAGGGAATGGGGCAATTTAAGCTGGTGCAATTTAAGGTTCTTACATATTTTCACCATAAAATTCCCTTTGTTTCTCCCAATAAGTATTCTATCTTTTCCCCTTCTTTATAGTACACTTACACTTTTTTTTTCCTCCCTTCAATATCTGATATCTATATTAGAACTTGATTATATCTAGATTCGTATTGTGTAGGATCTATTTGAGGAAAAACATTTCCTATTAAGGATTTTTTCATATCCAAAGCTTAAACTCAAGACCTCTGATTAAAGTAGAAACAGCTCAATCCATTACACCACATCATTTGATGTTATAGTCCACTTATTAACTATAATTATGGACATAGTCAATTACTTATCCCACTTTAGAAGAAGACAACTTTTAGCCTATCCTCTTTCTTTGGAATTGATATACTATTAAATTCAATATTCGATATCATCTCATTACTAATACGATTAGAAAGTCTCTATCGACCTGTTTACTTTTGGCTAAAGATAATTTAGCACTTCCTTCACCTTAATTTGCTTATATATTTTTTCGTTTAATTTGTTATATATATATTTTTAAAAAATATACTTGTTAGAAATAAATATATTTGTTGTTTATTTTTGTTATGACCCCTTCTAGTAATTAATGATTGGCAAATTTTCAATGAGTTTATTAATTGAAAAAACTTTTGAACTTTACATTTTTCCAATTAAGGGCCTACATTATTTATGAATAGCTACATCAAATTCAAGATTTATCTTGCTAAGACTTTCCTTGATCACGTACTTAATTAATATATGGTGTGAAAATTTGCCAAAAAACTTGGTAAGACGGTACAACTAATTTAACAAAAGGTACAACATGAGGCAATGTTGGTACAACACAAAACTTATATACATCATGTGGTATACAAACTATATATACCCAGTATATAGAAAGTGTATATTTTATATTAAATGTAAATATATACAACATATACGATCAAAATATATATGTAGGGTATATAATTATATTTCGATCATATTGATAAATTAATAGCCAAAGAGTACATATAAGTAAGTCCCCCCCCCCCATTTTTTATGTTAGACTTGTCATTGGAGAAAGGGCTAAATATTTGCTAATATTTATTTAGGAAAAACAAAATATCTTCATTTTTTTTTTTTACATATTACCCTTTAAATTATCAATTAAAGTTGGTTTATTTGCAGAATAACAATGAAAGTAAGGGAGAGTTGCATAAGATTGCTTTGCACTAAGAAAAAAAAAAGTAAACCTCAATGGCCATAACATTTCATAGTGATAGAATGAATACGATTCCTCCATCACTTAAAAAGAACGAAAAGAGTACTTTTGTTTGGACATAAACTATATTACAATATTGAAATTCAAATGACAAGTAACAGTCTCTATCTTACTTCATAACCCCCAGCCCCACCCGCGAGGCAGGGAGGCATACATGCCAACCTAAGAGAGAATATAGTCACGACGACCTATGTTGCTTGTTGGAGGATCTGATCAATACATACAAAATGATATTTTTGAAGAATTCAAGCAACATAGATTAAACAGCCTATAAAGCAAGTACTTAGGAGACCTCACTCCAATGGCATCGAACCTTTTTGATATGATATAAGCATACATGGTGAGATCTCAAGTACTAGCCTCCTATCTAGGCTACTCCCATATGTGTCAATAAAATAATAATAAATCCAACGTGCGAAGTCTGATATTTTATCCATTTTTGTCTGACTCTTTTTCAACCTGGTCATATTCAATTCAATCCTTCCATTTGCCAACACGACATGGCGGCCATCGTCTCACTTAGGTTGCACTTGATGAATAAGAAGGCAAAGAAAGAGAGAGCATAGTGTTTATATCTGATGAGTTCTCCATCTTTTTATTATTATGGTGAATAATTTGCTCCTTAATGTTATTGTCTTCATTTGTACTCAATCCCAATTGCAAATCAGGCAGCCAATAATCTTTTTCTTCAATGAACATCTTGTCTTGTTTCATCTGCATGTCAAAATTAATAGTAACAAATAAAATATTTCTTTGCTGATGGTCTATCGAAAACAGTCTTTTTATCCCGTAAAGATAAAAGTAAGATTTGGATATTAGGAATCAAAGCAAGAAAAGTAGCATTGATAAAGACTACTAGATGAATACGGGGAATCTCATAAGTAGGTTATTAACTATCCGAATTTTCATTTTATTGGTAAGAGTTTGATTCTCCCACGTTGTAAATCCATCTATCATTTTCTCATCCCCTACTACCCCACCCCCAGCCCCCCACCCAACCAAAAAAGGGAAAGAAATAGATGTTGTACACCTAGAGGTATACAATCCAGACTTTGTATACCTTAGTGGTATACAATGTTAAGAAAAAACAAATGACACTATTGCATATTATTAAGATATACAATGATGGTATACAACATGAGAATTGTAATATTTTGAGGTTAGTGAAAATAAAAATTGCCCCCTAGGTTGGGTAGAGGAGGCAAGTTAAGTTTGATCGAGAATACAATTATCTATCATCTTATATATATATTCTCATAATAGTTTTCACAAGTTTATAATATCTTCGAGCACTCCTCCTATCGGTCACTAGCAAAAGGTTTCAAGTTGGACGCTCAAGATCTTTCACACAGTGTCAGAGCTAAACTTAGGCAAATTCATTTCCAATTCTTCTTCAAAATATATTCCGTCCAACATGTAAATCTTATCCAACATGTAAGTCCTAAAAGTTACACGTATGACAGTTAGAGTCTGCATAATATACTCTCGCGTTCTTATAAGCTAACTTTTGGATTGAATACTCACATCTTCTCCACAAAAATTAATAGGACTCAAATATCTCTAATTTTTCTAAGCTAATTACCATAGTATTAAATCTAAATTAGTACAAAATATTGGTAAAACTTACCTCTAATCTAAGAGGGGTCTTAAATTTTGGACCAAGGCTGTTATATGTGCAACTCCATTTTGGTCCAGTATGATGAAACAAAGATTCATGAGAATTCAATTTATTTTGATTGAATTCACTTGGAGGCCACCTTTTTTCTTCAAGAAAATGTCTTTGTCTAAGAGGACAAATTTCATCATTTTCCAATATTTTCATTCTCAACATATTGTTGGTTCCTTGATTGGAAGACCATTCAAAATATCTGCATAACAACAACAATAACAATAACATACTCGTTAATATTTGTGCAACTAAAAAATACTAATCTTAATAAAGATAAATGGAAAGTTTAAAGTTAAATCGAATGCATTTACTTATTGTAACCGATAATCCTCTTATTTTAAGATTATAAGTTCCACATTCAAGTAGATTCACCTATATAAATATCGGTTGGAAGACCTAATGCTGAAATCAATTTATATATATAACTTAAGGAACGATATCATGTAAAATGAAATGGAGGCATACAAGTTAATTAATTACCTTGAAAAGTTTTCCTTTGTCTCATGTCTACTTCTTGCAAAAGAATTTTGGAAATTGTTGTTAATATTATTATCATCATCATCATTGAAATTCCTTGCTAAAACAATTGCACCATTCTTCATTTTGAAGTCTTGAAGAGGATTAAATAATCTTTGGCTTAATTTTCCATAGAGATAACTTCTTCCTTGATTTGTTCTATGTCCATGGCCTAGTACTGTAAAAATAAACAACCATAAGTAGAAATAGCGCTTATAGATCACTTTTCAATATTATTTTTGAAAAATAGTTAATGTATAGAGTTTCATTATCTAAAGTTTCACTTATGAAATTTGAAACATACCATAGTAACTATTTTTTGATTACATGAGTTGAAAAGTGCTAATTTGTAAAATTCACAAATAGTATACTTTTATATTCTTATAATAACAATAGTACATTCAGCGAAATCACACAAATGAAATCTGAGAAAAATAGGGTATACTCAAACCTTATCACTATCTCTTGGAGATAAAGAAACTATTTTGAAAATATAATTTTTTTATTCTTGTAGTTCAAAAGTAATGGTACTATTATCTTGAAGTTTCATTTGTTACAACAACAACAACAAGAAGATACCCAGTAAAATCTCACAAGTGAGGTCTAGAGAGGGTAAAATATACACAGATCTTAACGCTACTTCATAAAGATAGAGAGATTATTTCCAAGATACCCTTATCTCAAATTTTAAATTCGAAAGATAGTAATTATTTCTTTAAAGACATGACCAAAAAGTGGTCAATGGACATTATTTTTACTACACAATGAATAATTCGTATGAACTTAATTGCTAGTTTGCTACTCCATCTATCTTATTTTATGTTATGATTTTTTTCTAGGCGAAAAATTAAGAAAGAAAGAATTATAATCGATGAACATCAAAAGTGTCCCTATAATTTATGATTTTAGATATGTCATAATGTCTCCCTAAGTTCTAAGTTGTGGTCTATATGAAAATATAAAATATGCATAAATATTAACCCAAAATTTAAAAGGAAAACTTCTATATTTTTTCAAATTAATTTTTACCTTGTCCAAACTCTCCAAGTTTCTTGCTTCTGTACATCTACATCAAGTAAAATATTAGGTTAGTGAGAAACAAATTAAAACTATCATTGAATGTGTCTCTAATCTATTGTTAATTAACGCTAATCTTTCATTAAATAAAATTAGGGATAAATTTTTATAAATTATCGATTAAATTTGTCTGTCACTAATTATTATTTTTCTTTTTTGATACAAAAAGAAATTAAACCTGGAGATGACTTTTTACATGGGCAATGCTAAGTCCTCTCACATTCATCATTTGAAGAACCAATTTTGGAGTTGCTCCTGCAAAAAATTAAAATTAAAATGGATATTTTAAAATAGTCGTTATGTTTCAAATTCTACAAGTAAAACTCAAAGACATTATTGAAAAGTAGCTAGTGAATGCTATTCCTATCAGATACTATGTGTATTGCACATTGAATGTCACAAGTTTCAAAATTTTTATCGTTCAGATTGACATTATACTAGTATATTATATTATTTTCTTTTCTAAATGAAATGTATGTACATTGTAAAGAAGTGGGTATACTTATTACTTTATGGACGTTTAAAATAGTCGCTATGTTTCAAAGTCTACGACTAAAACTCAGAAACATTACCGAAGAAGTGGCTAGTGAATGCTATTTGTATGAGATACTATGTATATTGCACGTACATCACAAGTTTCAAAAGTTTTATCTTTCAGACTGATGTTATACTAGTACTAGTATATTATATTCTTTTCTTTTTTAAATGTAATGTATGTACATTGTAAAGAAGTAGGTATACTTACTTTCTTGACCACCAAGTCTATCAATTGCACTAACAAAAGAGAGATGAAGTTCAGGAGTCCATCTTAGCCTTGGCAATTTTGATCTTACATATTGCCTTACTTTCTTGGTACTTCTATAATTCCCACAACTAGTACTATTATTTTCTTCTCTAATTTTCTCACTTTCATCACTAGTAACTTCAATGACTTCTTCATCACCAACTTCTTCATTTAGATCAATGGACTCACTTGTCATGATGTTGATGCAAGAACAACTCTGAAGTACAACAATAATAACATAGTCAGTATAATCGCACATGTTGGATTGTATATTGAGAAAAAAGAAACATGAACCAATGTTTGAAAGAAACAACTAACAATTTGAAACAAGCGAAAAGTTTAAGTTATGTATATCAGATTACTCAAAAGATATTTATAAGTCTCATATCACTTAAATACTACTATGATAGTTTCAGGTTCAAACAAACAAGGGTCAGTTATATAAGTATATATCTTTGGTTAAATTTTGAAAAAAAAAATAATAAACTTTTGTTGCTCTATCATGAAACCGATCATTGTGTCAGTTGTGCTACCGAAGGCTCAAAGGAATAGGAGAGCACTCATTTTGGGGTGGACTTATCTCCTACGCACTTTGACTACCAAAGATTTGTCATGAGCATGATAATTGATACACATATCATTTTCACCGATCGTGTTGCTTCATTTAAACTCATCTTAGATCAATATTATCTTCTATATCTCGATTTATATAATTCACTTTGACCGATGAACTTTAATAAATGATATGAAAATACTTCTATCAACTAAATCCTATCAACATATCCAAGAAATAAAGAGAAGTAGTAATGCTTAATCCTCTTTTAGACCTAACTTCTTATGCAAGAAAATCATGGTGTATAGATGATACTTGTCTTAGCTAATAAAAATTTAAGTATATAAGGGATCAAGAAGAAGGAGATTCAAGCTTATGGTCCTAATTACGAAAAAGTTATGAATTAATGATGGACAACAAATGACAATTAAAAAAAAACCTTATTTATGATGGATTATCAAAGATCATAAATGAATAAAATGAATAAAACATAAGTAAATACAAGCTTTTTAGTAACATATTTTTGTTAATCCTTTCTCTCTCTTTTTAATTTTTTAGTAGAAAATGAACAAAACTAAGTATCAAGGGAACAAAACTAAGAGATTATAAATCTTATCAATTGATAATTAATATAAAGGACCAAAATTTTAAGAATAGCAAGATTTTTAACACTATAAACAAGAACAAGAATTTTTCCTACTCTTTGATTATAGATTTTGAAACTTGAAGTTGTGTTTGGATAAACAATTTAAAAATTTGTGAGTCGAAGTGAAATTTCTCTACAAAACTGATCAGACAACTTGAAAATATATGGAGATAAGATATTTTCAAAATCTATTCAAATTTCATGAAGAAGATACAAATATTTTGAAGATAAATTTTCAAACTAATCCGAAATTTATGATCAAATACTAACTTTGACGGATTTTATAAAAAAATCACTTTTTTTTCCCTAAGTATTGTAATTTTAGTGAAGAAGAAGTAGTTAAAATTATAGTAATTTTAGGTTTATTTATAAAAATACAAACCATAAACAAAGAGCTTAGCTTTTGCCTTCAAGATCTTGTATGGATGATAATCATCAGCTGCTACACAAAATTGAGACACAAAATAAAAGTTTTTTCTTTAGTTGGGATTTGGGGTAAGGAAAGAGGAAATTTAATTGGTGTCACTTTTTTCTATGGGTGTTGAGATTTTTGTTTCATTTGTCAACCATGGAATTATTTTTTTAATGCTAATAGTCATCCAGAAGATTCATATATATGTGTATATATATAATCTTATTATTACCTCGTTTCATTGTGTGACATAATTTTTTGTATTATTGATTAAAGGCCCCTACTAAAGATAGATCATCACCAGACAATAATAGATTCGAATTTTATTTTTGAAGCATCAGTCGCATAGGACAATCCGATAAGACTGAATTAGAAAATTTTTGATATTTCAAGATTCTTATTAAGGAAAAGAGAGTGAAGCGAAGAAAAAAAGTTCTTCGATATGATCATCTACGTTGTTCCAACAGACTAGTATGGTACGATTTTGTTATCAGAGCTACACAATTAGCGTAAGAAATTTTTACACCATCGGATCGCTTATATGTTGTGGTTAGATGATAATATGTTTTATTTTTAAAATTAAAAATCTTGTGTTTACATATAGATATCGTTTAAGTGACCTGAAGTGTAAAATAAATATGTATACACACTTTCTGATTCAAGGATGGCTAGCTCAAAAAATAAATTTGTATGGTCAATTAGACCAAAATGGACATTGCGTGTATCTCATGGCTTAGATCATAATAAATGGTAATCTTGTTGTAATTAAATTGTTATTATAGGTTAAAATTCATTAATAATAATAATAATAAAAATCTTTATATCGTCAATGCTTATAAGTTAAATCTTTTTTTCTTATTAGTAGTTCATTTTAAACATAATTGGAAGCTCATTTTGATGCAATAATTCTTTCTTCATGGCTAGTAAAGATGAAACTGGTAAAACATTATTTGATTGAAATCAATTTATCAGGTAATTAATTTGCCCAAAAAATAATTTTTTTGAACTTTTCTTTGACAGTTGTCCCTTATAAATCTTTGATTCCATTGGCATGTGATTATCTTAATTGTTTGACCTAAAATTGAAAGTCATGTCGCTATACTCTAAAATAAATAGCCAATTAATTATGTGTAATTTGTAAGAATACTTTTGTGGAGTTGGAGATTATTTTATTCTTAATATGAAACTTTTTAATATAAATTTAAAATTTTATAAAATGATAATATAAATATATTATCGGATATCGAGTGAAAAATAAAACAAGAAAGAAATAGTTTTGTTGGAGTTATCAATTGTTAAGGTAAGTTGTTTGACATCATTACTTAATAATTAATATTACCTTCACATTTTGGAGTTCTCCTTTTCTTATCTTGAATATTAATCATTTTGTATTGCGATTTGTTAATCCGACTAATTTAGATTTAGACTATATTATTGATGCATAAAAAGTGCTCCATATATGAAGTTTCTTCATTTTGAAATTTGAATTTGAAATATCTGATCTCATTCATTTTATCATCAAAGACTGAGCTAAGATTTTGTATTTGTATAAATAATTTACAAAAAAAATTTCGTAAAAATACAAATTTTATAAATTCAAAATTTTGAATCTTGATCTATTATAACCCTCGATAGTGAGTTTTCTTTTATTTTTTTAATAAAACAAAAATAGTATCTCCTGGACAAACTCCATTTTTTTTTCCTTAAAATATTTGGTAACTTCTCTATCATGAGAGCCCAAATTCTCCAAGGTAGGTCGGCTATATTCCCCAGAGTCAAGACTTCTATGAACACCAAGAAGTGGACCCTAGTGTCTACTAAAAATAGGAGTTTCTTGTTTGAGATATGAAAATAGGAATACTATAAGTACTTTTCTAAATTATTAATCAGAGATTTTGAGTTTGAATTTGAGTTTGTATTACTAGAATATATAGATTAGCTAAGAAATTTGCCGATATCTTCATTTAATCAATCGGAAAAAACTTTTAGTTCATTGAATTTCTTTATAATCTGTCACTAATTTATTGCTAAATAAGATTGGCGTAAATCTTTCATTGTTTAGTTTATGAAATTTGGTTCATCACTAATTTTTTATTGTCTTGCAGTGTTTGGGTATGAAATTGTCTTTGATATGAAGTTTTTTCTGGAATCAGATTCCCATGAGTAACTCCATGACTCATAGTCTGATAGTACAGATCGTGGATCTGATTCGTGATTCATATTGTCAGTCGTGAGAATCTGGTTGAATTTAAGGGTCTCTAACATTTTTCACGATTGATGTTACAAATCATGGATCTGATTTACACCTCGTACTATTAAACTTTGAAACTTTTCACGACTAGTAGTATGAATCATAAACCTGATTTACAACTTGTAATGTTAGTTATAGAATTTTTCGATGAAAATCTTGATTAATCGACCCTAAAATAAATATCAAAGACTAATTAAATGAGAAATTTTAAAAAATTATGTCAAGAAAAAACTCAATGAGATTTTTTTTTTTTTTTTTTTGAAAAAAAGTCTATTGTCTAGGCTTGGTGTGACTTGGTTTGATGATAGATTTTTTACATGAGATCTTACCATATTGTTAATGAAGATAAAATTAAAACATGTTATGTAATGGGATTTTTCACAAATTATATTATTAATGTCATAATTTCAAAGCTATAAGAAAGAAGAGGAAACGATATATTTGAGAATTTTGATATGCAAATCATAGCAGATCGATACGATCTCATATTATAGTTTGTCTAATTAATTATCATAATGAATTACTCATAAATCACATAGGATCATCATTCATCACAATATCAATAACTATAAATAAAAAAAGAGAAAAACAATACATTTCAAATTTATGACATGCAAGTTATGACAAATCAATATAACTACATGAACCTAATTATCATGTTGCATCATTGTGATATATATCAAAACTACAAACAAATTTAAAAGAGAAAAAATATATTTCAGAATCGTGATATATATAATATGTTGAATTAATATAACTTCATGTGATACTTAATTTAGTTATCATGTTGCATTACACACAAACCATGATGGATTGCTATGATGTAAAACTACAAATACAAGAAGATTTAAAAATAAAAACGGATCGTTATGATGGAAAGCTACAAATAAAAGAAGATTTAAAAATAATAATATATGAGTAACATTTCATGGTATATTCAACTTAGTACTATAATTTTTTAATTATTAGGTTGAATTATGGAAAGTAAGAATCTTTGAATACTTTTCTTGAAGATTTAATTTCCCCACCAAGACTTAGAATAATTATTAAGCCATATTTCTAAAAATTAGATACTCTATGTTCCTAGCTACTCTTAGCACGTTTCTTTTTCTTGAATTATACATCTATAATTAACAACCATTTAATAAGGAATTAATTAAGAATTACTTTGGAATGCAAAATAGTGGGGGTCTAACAATTGGTGAATTTTTGTGAGACCATTGTAATAAAAACAAGGTAGAATAATTAAGAGAAAATGGAAAAGATATATAATATGAGTTCTGATAGGACGAATAAGATTTTATTATTTTTAATTAAAAATTTTAAATTTAAGTTTTGAGAATAAAAAACATTTTTGTAGTGAGACCATTGCAATAAAAACAAGGTAGAATAATTAAGAGAAAATGGAAAAGATATATAATATGAGTTCTGATAGGACGAATAAGATTTTATTATTTTTAATTAAAAATTTTAAATTTAAGTTTTGAGAATAAAAAACATTTTTGTAGTGAGACCATTGCAATAAAAACAAGGTAGAATAATTAAGAGAAAATGGAAAAATATATATATTACAAGTTGTAATAGGATGAATAAGATTTTTCCACTTTTAATCAGAGATTTTAAATTTAAGTTTCGAGAATGAAAAATATTTTTGTGGGAAGACCATAGCAATAAAAACAAGGTCTAATACTTAAGAGAAAATATAAAATATATATATAATACGAGCTGGGATGGGATGAATTAGATTTTTATACTTTTAATCAGAGATTTTAAATTTAAGTTTCGAGAATAAAAAACATTCTTGTAGGGAGCAATTTTTCCATTAATGTGTCTTATGCAACATAAATTTAAATTAATCGAGATCTCAAAACAGATATTAGTTAGATAGTGAATAGAAAAAAGTGAAAACAAAATGATTATTAATTAAGCAACCATTGAAGAGAGAATTTAAGAATTACGTTGGAATGACGAGTTGTGGGGGTCTAACAATTGATGAATTTTTGTTATAATAAAAAGAAGTTATAATTATGAGAAAATTAATGACAAAAAGGGTCCATTATGATTAAGATAGGTGTTAAATGTTTTTTCAAAATAAATTCTTTATTGAGTTTGGTTTTATAAGTTTGTAAAAGTGAGCATTTTTTTAATCTCTGTCAAAGAATTAAAAAAATTATCTATTAGATTAAGTGAAAATAGTGGGGGGAAAAAAAGAATTTAATCAAAAAAATCTCGTCTAATCTCTAAAAAAAAAATACAACATAAAAAAATTATGCCAAAAATTAGAAGTATATAAAAATAGCCAATACTATACCTCAATAATTTACACCAAACTCAAAAAAATAAACTAAAAATTGCAAAAGTATATAATCTATTTACTATTAATCTGTCCCTTTTGTGATTAAGAGACTGCTAATCTTTTGAATTTTAAATGTCAATTTGATAATAAATGGTTACCATACTCCTTTATTTTTACTTATTTTATCTTTTTTTTTTCTTCTAACAGATAATAAGGAATCTAGCTCAATAAATAACATGAATTAAAAATTAATGAGATATTAAAATAATAAAAAAAATTTCATCAATCTCGGATGGAGTCAAAGATTCACTATTTTTTGACTTTGGGGTATGATGGAATAAACAAAAT
>JAABOM020000075.1:978476-989075 GCA_011800125.2 Solanum clarkiae | reverse complement strand
TTCAGGTGTATATAGAATCAGACATTTTGGTGCTGCAAAGGCTCTTTTGGGTTCAGTTAAGCATTTTGAAGGTTCATCTAGTGCTTTTGTGGTTGCCTGAAAAGAACCTAAATGAATTTTATACTCAAATATGTTGTTTTTTAAAACTGCACTGACAGAAATGTAAGGTAAAATAGTGTATAATAGAGCCTTGTCGTCTGGCTCTATCTCGAATTCCATGCATAATGGGAGCTTAGTACAGCGGTCTGCTTTACACGTATACATAAATTGATAAAGTGCAAGATTATACCACGTTGCTAGTTGTTTTGTTCATAACATGAATGTTAATTTATAAAAATGTTGTCCTATCTAGAGTTATTTCTTCGATGTATGAAGTTGCACCATTTTTGGTCTAATCATCTTTCCCTAATATTTTTTCGACCCACTTTACATCTCTATATACCCCCTACACCAGCCTCTTGCACTTCGTCATTGCGAGTCTGTGTATCTCTTTTTCACATGCTTAAATCATTCTAGTCTCACTTTCCTCATCTTGTTCGCTATAAGGACCACTCTCACCTTCTCTCAAGTAATTTCATTCCTAATCTTATTGCTCTTAGTATTCTCACACACCCATTTCAACATCGTCATTTTCGCAACAAACATCGTCTGAACTTGCAAGTTTTTAACTAGCTAGCACTCTACCACATACAGCAAGGAGTCAAGGACAGTCTAACCACCACTATGTAGAAGTTACCTTTAAGTTTTGGTGTCACCTTTTTATCATACAAGACTTCATTTCACCCTTGTTGCCCCAACGCGATGTGCGTCATCATCATTGATATCTACACTTTCCAGAATTATAGACACAAGATACATAAAACTCTCTTTTAGGAATAGTCTCTGTGACTAGTCTCACTTCCGTGTTTGCTTCATCCAACACAATACTGAATTTGCACTCTAGATATTCTGCGTTGGTCTTTGCTCATCTAAAGTGCTTTTTAGACTTCAAAATTTGTCTCCAAACCTCCAACACAACATTAATTTTTGTTCCGTATTTCATCAATCAATAGAATATCATTCGCAAATAACATACTCATGAAACCTCCTCCCAAATATACCACATCAATTCATTCATCACCAAAATAAATAGAATAGGACTAAAAGTTGATCCTTGATACAATTCCATCTCAACTAGGAAGTGCTTAAAGTCTCCTCCTTCGGATATATTGATAAAGGGAAATAAAAGGGAGAAGTGTCGTGCTTCATTACGAGTGTGTTTAGCCAAGTCCTCTGTGCTCTGATCATCATTTTTGGGACACACTAAAAAAGAAAGTGTATCACATTAATTGAGATAAAAAAATATTTTTTTTATTTTAATTAGTTTGTTCTTTCTTTTTCTAAAGTTAATTTTTTAAAATCTCTCTTCTTTTACAATTTTTTAATTTTAATTTTTCATCTGACATATTTAAATACCATAAAATTAAAAAATAATTTGATATATATGTGACATTTTTAATCTAAAAGTACAAGGTTCAATTTTTTTTTTACTTTTTAAATTTTTTAATCAAATCAAAACAAACGAATGAATTGAAAATGGATAAGTCAAATAATCTTATTTCAAATTTGTTTAATATCTTCTTATTCTTAAAGTGGCAAGCACGCACAAAGATAGTGAATAGGACGCAAAAATAAAAAATAAAACTCATCTTCGGTGTAATGGCCTACACACTACACAAGACAAATAAATTATATCACGTAAATAGTTTTAAGATAAATTCGATAGAAAAAAATATAAATAAAATTTTAAATTATTCAAAATTTATTATTTGAGAAATTTTAGTGCGATCTTCTCGATTGAGAAAACATAAAAGAGATTTTAAATATGAGACCTTCTATTATGACTGGTAATATTATATTATATTTATATAAAAGTAATATAAAACTAATTAAGAAAAGGGAAAATTTGCTAAAAACACGAGTCAGAAAAATTGATGGGCTGTGAGAAAAAACTGAAGAACAGAAAAGAAAAGTTTTTTTTTTTCCTTAGTTAGAGAGAGAAAAAAAGAAGAGAGAGAAAACTTTTTCCCTCTTTTTTCCTTTCTGAGGGATGGTCGAAGAGAGGTTCCTCTTCTGAGATCATCCTGCAGTCAACAAAAAATATTTCAAAAAAAAAAAAGATTGTTTTTGGGATTTTTTAATTAATTCTACATTTCATAAAAAAAATCCCACATTTTCAATTTGATTAAATTTTTTGATTTTATTTTCAGGATTTTGATCTCTGTTTGCTTTTTCTGGTAAATCTTTTGAATTCTGTTTGATTGCTTGAGAATATGGTTATGTTATGGTTACCTTTTTTTGCTTTTTCCCCAAAAAGATTCAATTTTTATTAATTCTTGTTGTTTGTATGTTTGTATTTTCAGCTAAAAATTGAATCTTTGGAATTTTGAGGACTTGGGGTTTCTGCATTGATGGAGACAGCAAAGGTAATATAGCCTAAATTATGGAAATGTTAAGAAAATGAGAGACCCCCATTGAGGGGGGAGCCAGGTTGGGCCGAGGGGTTCATTCGATAAAAAATTATACTATTTATATATGGTTATAGTTAGTTTTATGTATATATAGTTGCTTATGGGGCTCGCTTAGGGTTTTTCGGAAACAACATGTTTACCCAACCCGGACCCCACTTGTAGATTCCACCGGTTATATTGTTGTTGTTATATGTAGTTGATATTAGAACCCCATTCGTGTTTTTCTTGTGTGTTTACTTCTTTATATTTTGAACGTTGTTATTGAAAATAATGTAGTTGGTTATGTTTGTAATCTTTTTTAGTTTTTGTGTCTAGTATAGAGTTGTGCAGATAAGCAAATGTGTTGTCGTGTGTCCGAGTGATATTTGCTCGGAGGAGAGTCATTGCATATCAAAAAGCTGGCGATTTTGTGTGAGTATTTGTTCAGAATCCTGGCTGTTGGCAAGAGATGAGGAGTAGATGGAACATTTATGGAATCGAGTTGTTGTTTCTTACTATTTTGATTCTTCTTTTGGAGGTTCATGAATGTTGCACTCTGAATTCTGAAGGTAGTTGCTATTCTCTAGTTTCTTTCTTTCTTTACTTTTGGATGAAGTTAGTGTTCGAGCTAGCTCACCGTCAGCGTGATTGTTTTACTGGTATTGGTTACTATACTTATTGAGACTTAGGCATATGAGACATGTTGGGTGTGTGAACAAAGTCGTACATTGGTAGCTGAAAAGATTGAGAAGTCACATATAAGGCGTAGGATCTCTTAACACGGTGTGAGATCTTTTGAGGAAAACAGTGCAGGCTTGCGGCAAAGTGGATAAATCAAACCGTGTTAAGAGTATCTTTGGGCTTAATTAGCAACAACAAGATGAAATCACTTACTCTTTCCATCCCATTTTATGTGGTCGTATTTTGTTGGGCATAGAGTTTTAAGAAAGAAAGAACGAACAAACTTTTGTAGCTTGTGGTCTAAAACAATGTATAGACATTTGTGTGGGTGTAATTTGAATATTAAGATTAAATTATTTCTAAACATGGAAATATGTGATTCTAAATTGTTTCTAAACATGGAAAAATGTGATTGTTTTTGTGACAAACTAAAAAGGAAAACGTGCCGCATAAATTGAGAGAGGGAGTCAAGTTTTTGGTCTTTGCTGGGATATGAACTTTAATCTTTCATGGTTTTTTACTCACTTAGGTCTGTGTCTTCTGTCTCTCCGGATTGTGATATATTCTGTAGTTTCTTACTTTGTTCATGTTTTTGGCTTATTCTTTGTTTCGCTGATTAGTGTTGATTTGAGAAACAGGATTGGCATTGTTCAAATTCAAATTGAATGTGTATTCTGATCCAAATGGAGTTCTTAAAAACTGGAATGCTGATCACTGTGACCCGTGCATGTGGTCTGGTGTCGAGTGCCAGGATAGTAAAGTGCAAATGCTGTAAGTCTCTTGTTATGCATGCTCAAGTTTTCTAGTTTAGATTGTTTTGTCAATAAACTTTCTGTATTAGTTAATGTTCATCGATACCAAGTGCAACAGACTGAAATTGTTTGTTACGACTATTGTGATGCTTCTTATGTCGTTAAATTAGTCGGACATTTTTTTTTGTTCTGTACAGAAATCTCCATGGATGTTCTTTGGAAGGAACATTGGCATCAGAGCTTGGAAATCTTACTCACTTGAGATCCCTGTAAGCTTTAGCTATACTAATATGCTTTTCTTTAGGCTCTTGCACATTAAGTCTAAATGGTTTGATTTACCAGAACGGTTTTCTGTAGAAGGTTATCATAATCGTTGAATCGACTTCTATCTTCTTATGTAAATTCGAAAGAACTCAAGGGGCCTTTTGGTGTATGCTGGACAAGCATAGATACTCACGGGGTAAAAACTTTTGTACTGGCTTATCCCTTTTTTTAAATGACAAGGAGAATCTACAGCTTTACCCTTTGGGTGCGAATAAGATAAAGCGCCGCTCCTTTGTAATAGCTTGCCAACCACACAGGAAAGATATCCCGTTCTAGGCAAGCCCAGTGCAATGAGCTCGACCCAGAAGGCAAACCCCTTGCTTTTGCTGACAAGGGGTTTCGAACTTGAGACCTCCAATATGGAAGTCTCAAGCCCAAACCACTAGGCCAACCCTGAAGGGTTAGTATTGGCTTATCCCTTGTTTAGCTTTTAGTGCTAGAACAAGTTATACCAGGATTAGCAGTTAGTATCGGAATAAGTTATCCTCATCAAAGGTGGAATAATAGTATCGGGATTAGTTATCCCGGTATAAAAAAAATGAAAATGACAAAATTACCCATGAGGTCCCTCAACCCCTTTTTCTACTAAACAAGGTGGAGAGTATTTTTGTAACCCCAATGTAACTTGTCTTCAAACCAAGCAACCTCTAAGAGTTATGTAGGTCAAGTAAGTTGGGAGGTAGGGACAAAGGAAGGATAAGTTTTGGATATCTACTAATCAGCTTTCGTCATCTTGTATTCTGCATTTACATTGTTTTCCGCATAAGTTTTGTTTGAATCTTAATGGTATTTCTTCTTGCTTTCTGAGTGCTTTCACAGCGTGCTCTCAGGAAACCATTTTTTTGGTGCTATTCCTAAAGAATTTGGAAGGCTCGGAATGCTGGAAGTGCTTGACTTGAGGGATAATAATTTGAGTGGAACAATTCCAGCAGAAATAGGAGACCTGCAGTCACTAAGAATCTTGTAAGTTAATGATTTGTTGTGTCCACAATAAACAGTTTGTTGTGTGCATACGGATGTATATGCATGCATATACATTTGTGATGCGAAGTCGTACCAAAATACTCATAGTTTACTTCGTTTTCCCAGGTTGATTCATAACAATAACTTTGAAGAGAGTGTTCCTTTGGAAATTGGGAAGCTTCATTTAGTCACGGAATTGCAATTTGACAAAAATCTCACTTCTGCTTTTGCTGCTGGAACTCGCTGTATAAGAAAATTTCGTCATTGGTAGGATTTTCTTTTACTTGTTTTAGTACTTCATCTTCATATTGAGCTTGTTGTTTGCGTATCAAATGCTGTATAATCTATCTATGCAGATACACACTATCTAAATGATCTCGTTCATTTCTCAATTTGCTATTTTGCATGTCTTTCTTTTATACTTTGATGCCTGTTTCCTACAGCATCTGGCATGGCAGCATGAAACCATTCAAGACGATAAACTCCTTTCTCGAACCAATAAAATGGACACTTTTGCGTTACCTCAGTTTCTTCCAACTGTAAGTAATTAAATGGTTTTCCACATCATGGGTCATCTGATTACATTTTATCACTGAGAATTTTTCTTATTTCTTTAGGCCATCTCCTGGAGCGGGCTTTATGGATGAGCGAAAAGAGTGCTCTGACAACCTTCCAAGTGAGTAAACACGTCATATTTTTCAAAAGAATTCCGAAGAATAGCTTACAAGTAATGATTGTTCATTGTCTAGCAGGGTCATCCAGGCCTCACATCATCCACACTATACAGCACAAAGAGGAGATTGTACGCCGTAAGTTGGCTGAACAATCTAGTAACCTTGCTGCTTCTCCTGCTCCTGCCAATATCAAAGGACCATTGGTTCCTGTCATTCAAATGCCGAGTAGCAGAAGCAGTGGGTCGTTTCGTGCTGTTCCAAATACCGATGGGACACATCCTACAAACTTACCCTCATCACCTCCACACCATGAGTCTCAAGACAAATCACATCCTGTGGGACAGTCTGCAAGTGATGCAAAACAGCCGCCTGCTGTTAAAAAGCCAACCAATAGCCAAGGTCCCCCTGCTGGAAAACCGGAAAGTACTTGGAAGTACATATTTGGGATTTGCTTTGGAGTATTTTTGCTCATTCTAGCTGCATCTTTGTTCTTAATCTGCCGAATCAGAGCAGCTAGAGCCATTGGCCCTTGGAAGACTGGATTAAGTGGACAGCTGCAAAAAGCATTTGTCACAGGTATTTTTAATCATATTGTGCCAAAAAATGAGTACTGCTAACATTTCCTCATACAAATTTGCTTTTCAACGACAACCATAGGCACATGCAATCCTTTACTTTAATCTGTGATATTTTTCGTCTGTTATAATTCTCTAGCCTGTGAAAACATTTTGTAGGAGTTCCAAAACTGAACAGATCCGAGCTTGAAACGGCATGCGAAGATTTTAGCAACATTATTACCAGTGGGGATTCATTTATAGTACACAAGGGAACACTGTCTAGCGGAGTGGAGATTGCCGTCATCTCAACTACTATAAGTTCTCTGGAAGATTGGTCCGTGCACTCAGAAACAGCCTTCCGGAAGAAGGTTAATCCTTTCTTTGATTTCACAAATTAACCACCTCTGAAATCCCTTTCCATCTAACACTTCACTTTTTCAATTACAGAACTCATAGTTGTTTCTTCTTGTTCATTCTGAATAGATTGATACGTTCTCACGAGTGAACCACAAGAATTTCGTTAATCTTATTGGATATTGCGAGGAGGATGAACCTTTCACTCGGATGATGGTCTTTGAGTATGCTCCTAACGGATCTCTTTTCGAGCATCTTCATGGTAATTAAACTTTCTAGCTAGCAATGCTATGTTTCAGTTTAATCATTCATGATGGTGTTTTTTGATTTATTAACGAATAACATGAAGTACAACTCTTTCAATGATCCAGTTGAAGAAGCTGATCATCTCGACTGGTCTGCGAGGATGAGAACCATTATGGGTACAGCGTACTGTCTTCAATACATGCATGAATTGAATCCCCCAGTGGTTCATTGCAACTTGAATTCAAAGGCCATCTTTTTGACCGATGATTATGCCGCTAAGGTCTGCTTCACATGGTTATATATCCCATAATATGTCATCAAGAAACTTTGACCAACGACTGAGTACTTTATTTTTTTACAGATTACAGAGATTGATTTCTGGTCAGAACTAACAGCCAAATCGAAGTCCTCTAGCAATGATTTAGAGAACTCCGTGCTGCCTCCGCTTGCTGATCCTGAGATGAATATCTATAGCTTTGGAATTCTTTTAATAGAAATAATATCTGGCAAATCACCTTATGCAGAAGAAAAACAGTCTCTTCTAAACTGGGTAAATACCCTTTCTCCTTATTTTCATGTCTTGAACTTAAATGTTCTGATCCGAGGCTGCAATTTTTTTGTCTGGCTATAGCCAGAGGCGTGGTGGATCTAGAGAAGGTTCAAGGGGTTCATCTGAGCCAATTGTTGTCGTCTCGATCCATAAGTACTATGCAAAAAAATGTCATGCTAGTATGTGTGTGTGTGTATGTATTAGTTAGGCTTATTCTGAATCCATCGACGGGCAATTGCTTCAATCTCGAATCATAAGTACATATGCCAAAAACCTATATGTTGCTCGGACTCTTCAAAAATGTTGTTATGTGTGTACTGGATCCATCAAAAGTAATGCATTTTTTGAGGATCTGACACGGGTGTGTCAACATTTTTAGAAAATCCGAGCAACAATGCTTGTGTGCGGTTTATTAATTACACTCATTTTGTACCCACTGACTGGAAATTGCTTTCCTCTCGAACCATAACTACATGTTCCAAAAACCTATGTTGCTCAAGACTCATAAAAAACATTGTCAGGTGCGTGTCGGATCCTCTAAAAGTAGTGCACTTTTGGAGGATCTGGCACAGGTCTGTCAATATGTTTAGAGAGTTGGAGTAACATAGCTGAAAAACTTATGCTTGTGTGTGCATAAGTTAGCCTCATTTTGCACCCAGAGACAGGAAATTGCTTTCATCTCGAACCATAAGTACATATACCAGAAACATACTTTTCTCGGACTCTTTAAATATGCCGGTGGGTGCATGTTGTGTCTTCCAAAAAGTAGTGCATTTTTGAAGGATCCGACACGAGCGTGACAACATTTTTTGATAGTCCGAGCAACATAGCCAAACAACTTCATGCTTCTGTGTATATAAATTAGGCTCGTCTGAACTCTCTCACAATAACATCATAACCGTTGCTCGTTTCAGGCTGCACAATATTATCGCCATGACAAGCAGAATATCGGCTCACTGGTGGATCCATCATTGAAGTCTTTCAAGAATAATGAGCTTATGGTTATTTGTGAAGTAATTGAACAATGCCTTCAAGAAGATCCAAGAAAGAGACCAACTATCAAAGAATCCATTGATAAACTAAGGGAAGCAATCGATGTATCGCCAAATGCTGCTGTTCCAAGGCTTTCTCCTCTGTGGTGGGCTGAACTCGAGTTATTATCCAGCGAGGCAGCGTGATCTGGCTTAATTTATCCGTGTAAGTTTGAGTATGTACGTGTTATTTTACTATGTATGCATACGAATATACATCGATCATGTCTCTTAAACCCTCTCAGGGGAGTTGTATCTAACTATCCTCTACATATATGATCTATATTGATTTATTCTTTTATCATTTGAGTTGACAAGAACCTTGACGAGTCATATAACTGGCCTCAACTTGTTTGGAATTCGGGCGTAATTTCACGTCGTACATTACTTTATTCTTTTGTTATTTGAGTGATATGAACAATGAGGATTCATATAGCCACCTTGTCTTGTTCGGAATTGAGGTGTAGTTGTTGCATATTATTGGTTTATTCTTTTGTTACTCCCTCCGTTCCATTTTGTGTGACACTCTTTGACTTGACAGGGTGTTTAAGAAAAGAGGGAAGACTTTTAAAACTTGTGGTCTAAACTCATTCTTAGATATTTGTGTGGCTGAAAATCATTTCATTAAGGGTAAAAAGAGAATTTTAAGGGTAAATTGTTTCCAATTAGAGTAAGATAACAATCTTTTTAGGACAGACCAAAAAGGAAAGAATGCCATATAAAATAGGACGGATGGAGTATTATTTTGTCTTGGCAAGAATGGCATTTCTTCATTTTCATTTGTAGGGATATTTTGTAGTCTATTACCTTTTATGATCAAGAATGTGTATGTGTCTCCATCTTTGTGTGTTTCTTCTGACTTCTTCTTTAAAGCTGTATTGCTCGGATTCTTCAAAAAGAGCATTAGATACATGCTGGATCCTCTAAAATCAAATTATGTTTACCTAAATCAATCATTTTGAGAAATGCTTTGTTATTTATGTTTGATCAATTTTTTAAAAAAATTATTTGATTTTAAATTGTTAAATTATTTTGATCAAAGAAGAAAATACTCATATGAAAAAAATATAAGTAAGCCTCTATTTGAGCCTCGATGGGTAAATATACATGAATAACGATTTGTTCTCCATCAAAATCGACATTGAGTTTCTTACATTTAATAAATTATGAATTCAATTCATTCTCTTTAGCAAGCACAAAGATAGATATTCCTTATTTATTATCAAAAACTTACTAATAAATTTCATATATATATTATTTACATAACAATTTTGTTATAATTTGCCAAGACAGCAGGGGATGTACAAAAATTGAATCGACTGATAAATCAAATCGAAAAAAATATTATTGGGTTATTGTTATCATGTTATTGGGTTAAGAGATTTTTAATGGTTTTACACAAAAAATTATTAGGTTATCTGTTTAGTTTCGATTTTTAGTATTGCATTTTTGGATAAATCGGTAACCCATTAAGACACTAATAATTTACTACTTTATCTCTTTATAAATAATAAATATTAAATATTAAATAATAATAGTTTAACATCACTTGATACTAAATCGATATTTGTAAGTTATGCATTTGCTTGGTTTCTAAGTATTACCCCTTTGTTGAAAAGTAAATTAGAATATGAGATGAAATATTGCATATAATTAAGTTTAGGTGCTCAATTGATTTGTTTGTTTTACTGTATTTCATCGTATTGCATCAATTTGTTAGAAAAGTTATATATTTATTTTATAATTATTTTCTTATTGGGTAAATAAAAAATCGCACTATTAATAATCAAAAGTCGATAAAAAAATATCTTATTAATTTATTATTGATTAACATATTTAAAAATTAAAAATCAAAAACTAATACACCAAATTAATAATAGATGAAATCGAATCGACCGAGTTACTGACAGGCTATTAAACTGATATTTTTGACATTTTGTCCTAGAAGTTGGCAATTATTAGACAAAATTCTAGTCCT